>UCOL01002922.1:0-22154 GCA_900474335.1 Ormyrus nitidulus | reverse complement strand
CATATATATTAAATTTTACTATAAAAAATAGTAATTTTTCTCATCTTGCAAGTATGTCCCACCGTTACTATTTAAATAGTAATTTTTAATATACATTTCTCTCAGTGTAGTTGTAGAATGGATATTCGCGACCAGGAAATCAAAGTAAAATATCGCCTTTATTTTTACCTTGAATAAAAATATCTAGATAATCGGTAACGTTCTTGCAAGGTAGAGCTGTGGTTTAGTCTAATTAAAATTAAATAATAATAAATAAAATTTGTTCGCGCTCGACTTTTAAATGAATTTTTAACGCTTTAATTTGAGAAATTTATCTATTTTCTTTTTCATCTTAACTCTGGAGTTTAAAGGGAAAAAAAGCAGCCTTGAAAAGCGAAACTTGCTTTTTGCTCAGCGATGCAAATCGGGCGCAATTACTCTTTAAACCTTATAATACCTACGTCAATGCGTAGCAACTGCATTGCTCGAATCTTCAATGTGCTATAACGTTAAATAACCGGGTTTAAATTAAACGCATATTTACATTCGCGTAGCTGTTACAGCATCGAATTCTTTACTCGGCAGAGCTCCTCTGCCCGTCAGCATTTATTAGTCAAGGCGCACTTGACTCAATATTTGATAAATCCCGATGAAACAAATTCCTGCAATCCCGGCCGTCGAAATTCTCGTCGCCGTCGAAGAATGCATTGTGTCGCCGTCGTTCCTCCTATATACCTCACCAGTCCGTTCGGCCGAACAAAGAGAAAAAAAAAACGCCGCCGCCACCGTCGCTCGCATTTCCAATAAACAGCGCGGCCGTTGGCTGCGATCGCCGATAACAGATAACGCGTTCAGTATGTCAAAGCGACGCGCGTAACATATTTGCAACGCTTCCCTCATTACTCGCGCGCCTCGGTGCGCGCTCCTCTCTCTCTCTCCCGGCTTTGTCCGTAATACTGGCACTCCGTCTTGGTGTACCTGCAGATAGGCGTATATACGTACGTGCAGTTCCTTTCTTTCGGGCGGGCCTTTATCTTTCTCGCGCGCGCGACTAAATCGCCTTTCTTCCGAGCGATGTTCTTTCATCTCTGTCTCTTTTTCTCTCCCTCGCTGCCGCTGCCGACGCCGACGCTTTTTCCCCTTTTTCGACAAGTTCTCTTTCTTTCTTTGTTCGCCCTCCTGTATATTTGCTGGCTGCACGAAAGAGAGAGAGAAGGGAGTTAAATAGGGATCGATTTGTTTGGCGCTGAGGGAGGGATTTGATGGGCTAATTAAAATGCGCGCCGAGCTGTGCGGCGAAACTTTTTCTTGGCTTCGTATTATTTTACCGCCTGGCTCTTTATCGAGGATTTCGGGCATTTTATGTCTCAATGCGATTCATATTTAGGGGGTAGGCTTTGCTCGTGCGCAGCTCTCCTATATTTAATATCGAAAAATGTCGAGATAGATTATCGCAAAATTTAATCAGTTCTAATCTGTTTCAATGAACTGCTAAATAAGTTAGACGACTGCCGTAAACGAAGAGAGACTTTTAGATTGCCAATTGCACTTTTTTGCCTTATAAACTAAAGTATTTAGCACATTCCGGACAGAAAAAACAATATTATCCTTTTAATTTTATACCCAATAAACTTGATGACATTAAAATCGACCGTCCGTCTTTCATTTCCAGAATACTTATAGAGTAAATTTTAAAGCGTCATGACTCCTAGTATAATAAAAAACCTCTTTTTCAAAACAACAAGCTTAGAACAAACAAAGCTCGAGGTAATAAAAAAATGATGTGTACAGCGCCGTCTAACTAATCAAATAACAAATTTACCATTCCCACGTTGAAACGCATGCATCATCATGAAACAAGCAGCTCTACAGCCGGACGCTACACAGTCCGCTAGATCTTCATTTGCTCGGCGGGCAGTTCCCCGGTCTGCGGTGACAATTACACCGAGGCTATAACCATCTCCATACACGTCGCTTAACTCGGCGCGGCAGAGCTTTTTTCAAAGCGCCGTAATCATTCCGTCCGTTCCATTAGATATTAAACACTTTCCCCGATTCCCCTTTGTTTTCTATTTCCATCTTTGCCGCGTTGGATTATAAATAGGAAAGAGCGCGCTGCGTCTCTCTCTCGCTCGATCATCCGCTCAATCCTCCGCGCTCAGTGGGACAGTGTCGTTGCGGCCGGGAATTTATTGTCGCGGTGGTCCTCTTTCTCTCTCTCTCTCTCTCGCTGCCTACTTCCGGTCTACGACCTCGCTCGACCTGGAGGGAAAGAGAAAGCAGAGGGCGGCGAAGGCCTGTCCCTTTCGCGTTGCGGATAGAACACGCGATCCGCTCCTCGTATACACGAAAATCCGCGCGCGGCGAAATTGCTTTGCCGGGCTTTCGACTATACGGGGTTATTCGCTGCGAAATCGACTGAATTCGAGCTTTCTGCTGTCTCGGCCCTCTTCTTTTCGCGCAATGTTTTATAAAGGATTAACCTGTTAGTGCTTAATGCACGTAAACAAAATTTTCTAGAAAACGAATTAAAAGTTTCAGGCGCAATAGTTTAATTTAAAAATTCTTTTCGTCAATGAACGAAAAATGTTTTGCAAATTATTAGCTTTCTAGCCACAAAATTCAACCTGAAATCCAAATCGAGGTGACAAATATTCGAGAAATTCACGCGATAAAATTCAATTTTACAAATCGCTTTCATTATACTCATATATACTCTTCGTATTAAATTCATTGATCAAAGTATCGTTTATTAATTGAAGTGCGCCTCTCCGATATCCGCTCCTATTGATTAGTCAACTAATTTAGTAAAGTGTTTTTCGACAATTAGCATTAATTGCCCTCGATATCGACGAGCAGGCGGCAGCCTCGCAGCTTCCCTGCACATCTGCAGTGCAGCGCAAAAGGCAGCGATTATTTGACCGGGGCGCAAATCCAGGTGGAACGGCCCGTATGCATTCGATAAATTGAAATGCTTGCACTTCGATTTCCCCAACTGGAAACGTTTCTCTCTCTCTCTCTCTCTCTCCCCGGCGGCGTCGCGTGTACGAGCACTTGACTCGCGGCTCGTGTGTGGATCGCTTCCGGTGGCCGCCGAAGACTCCGCGGGGGGGAAATCGATTCGACGGCAGCGGCGGCGGCGGCGACGTGCAACAATAACACGCCGTTAGTCTCTTTAGCTGGAATTTGATCTTTGCGCGCTGCCAAAAGTGCATGTCGAGTACACGCCGCTATACCATAAAATTTTCCGAATATATCTGCGTATTTATTTATAGGGTCGCTTTGCCGCCGACTCTCGCCACTGGGGAAACTGGAGCGTGCTCCGGCTGATATGCAAATATAGTGGATGAGCGTGCGAGTCGGGGTTGCGATGATTTTTGAAAACGTTTGAGAGAGCGAGAGAGATGCACTGACACTTCCAGATTGCCGTAGGGCTCTGGGTATTAATATACAATAATAACACATTATAAATTCTGAAAGTGTCCCGCAGAAGTAGATCTCTATAGAGTTAAGTTAGGAAAAGAGTATTTTTATCTTATAAGCACTAGATATTTGGAACTTGCGTTATCGGGGAAGTAGATTTAGCTTTGAGCTCCGGCGAAAGCAAAGCAAATATTGAAGCGCAATTTGGCTCGTTTGATGTTCCAGAAGCGGACGTGGCCGTGAGAAAAGCAACGGACGTGGCCAGCGCGGCTGCGTACGGCGCCTCGAAAATGGTCGCGTCAACGCACAGCCTCGATGAGCTGGGGGTGAGCCAGCTAGCGAGCGCGAGCCAGCAGCACCATCAGGCGCCGCATCACCAGCAGCCCAGCAGCGAGAAGCAGCCCAAGTCCCAGCAGGACAAGCGCAGTCGGCTCAGCAACCTGATCAACAACCTGCGCAAGAAGGTGCCCCCCGAGCCCCCAGCCCAGCCGCCCGCCCTGGACCCGCTCGAGCGCTACGTCATGACGGTGCTGAACGGCGTCATCGACGAGGCCGCCCCCGACAAGCAGCAACAGCAGCAGCAGGAGGAACCCAAGCTGCAGGAGCCCGCCCTGCTCGATGCCCAGCCGCCCAAGGACCCGCACCCCTCCGAGGCGCACGAGAGCCAGCTGGACGCGGCCGAGCCCGAGCCCGAGCAGCAGCAGCAGCAAGACAAGACCCTCGGCGCCATAATCCTCGGGCGGCTGCAGCCGGCCGGCGAGGCCGAGCTGCGCGCCGCCTGCCGCGCCCTCCTCGACGACCTCCTCGGCAGCGTCTGCCAGGCGCTCGAGGCCGACGAGCCCTCCGCCGGCGCCCAGCAGAGCCTCCACTGCAGCCTGCCCCTCGACAAGGTCGCCTCCGTGCTGCAGGGCTGCCAGGCGACGGAGCAGCCCGGCAAGCCCCAGGTCAGGCACCTCTGCCTCTACTGCGACCGCAAGTTCCTCTCGATCTCGCTGAGGCAGCGGCACACCGAGCGCGTCCACCAGGCCAGCGGCGGCCGACGCTCCGAGCGCAACTCCCGCAAGCCGACGCAGCAACACTGCCAGTACTGCGTCGACAAGTGCTCCGAGGGTCTCGAGGGCCTCTTCCAGCACATGGTGGGCAGCCACAGCGACAAGTACCACGGCTGCCTCCAGTGCTCCACCCGCTACCTGACGCGCGACGCCCTCGCCTCCCACGTCCACGAGGCGCACAGCCAGCCGACGCCGCCGCCGCCGCCGCCCCCACAGGAACCAACCAAGGAGCCCAAGGAGCCCAAGGACGAGCCCGAGTTCGATCACTCGTTCTACAGTAGCGTCAGCTGCAACATCCGCGAGAACCTGCTGCACCACATCGACGGCAAGCTGCAGGCCGACTGCGCCACCGCGAGCGCGCCCCAGCCGACGGCGAGCGACGGCAAGCAGCCGCCCCAGTACCAGCAGCTCCCCATCGACATCTCCCTCACGGCCGTCGCCCCCGTCCACAGCAAGGACTACCCGAAGGCGCCCGGCGACTACGAGAACTCGAGCGAGCACGCCGGCAAGCCCGACAAGAGCTGCCCGCGCACCGGACACCCCCGCCGGGTCTCCTTCGAGAAGTACAACTTCCCGAGGAAGTACGACGGCAAGGAGCAGTCGAGCTGCTCCATCAAGGACCTCAGCAAGTTTGACATCTCGACGCAGCTCACGCTGCGCAAGAAGCAGCAGATCGCCAAAGATGCGGCCGGCAGCGGCAGCAGGCTCCAGGAGCTGACGCCCCTGCCGGAGCAGCCCGACGGCGATCCAATCCAAATTAAAATCGAGCCGACGGCCTTCGGCAGCGAGTTCGGCAGCTTTATGAGGCTGAAGAAGCGGGAGGAGGGCAGCAGCAGCGACCGGAAGAGCCTCGGCCTCGTCTACGCCGAGCTCACCGGCGAGTGGTCCCGACCGCGGGTCTACATATGCGGCGCCTGCGCCGAGAGATATGTGAGTACTCCTAAGCAGCTTACCAACTTCCAAAACAAAACCTGACTGGAAACCGAATTTTTCGAGTACTTCAACGTTTCTTCCATTTTTCGTGATTGTATCGGCTCGGTCTTTTAATCGTTCGGATTGAAAACCGATACTTTTATTACGACGTTTTATCTGACATCTGTATATGTGTATATATTTATTCCTGTTAAATTAGTACCATCAATCATTCATCTTTCTCTCAACAATGCATGCTATCAAATTGCAATAACACTTTCACTTTCTTTTTCATTAAATTACCGCAATTGATTTTTCACGTTTAAAAACGTGAAAAATACTTTTACTCTCTGCCGTAAAAAGTCATTTCAGGCAGTTTTTTTTTAAATTTAGTATAACGAAATTACAAACATTTTGATGCGTTGACAGTGTGATTTATCTGAAAAGTGTCTAGCGTTTAATCCTAACTCGAATATTTTTATCGTTGAATATTAAAATCCATTTATTGGTACAAAATAATACAAAGTTTATTTTTACTTCTCACCCTCTTTCAAAACACAGATTTGAACAAAAAATTGAACGCTTAATAAAATATCTAAAAGAAACGGAAGAATTCTTGCATCCCCGATATTAAAAATCCCAAAGGGCAATGGAAAAAAAAAGTATTTATATTACCTCGAAAAAAATATATAATAAAAAAAGCAAAAGCAAATGCAAAAACGGGTTGGCTTGCAGATAACGCTGAAAGAGTTGGAGGAGCACAAATCGTTGGCCCACCCGAACGTCTGGTGCATGCACTTCGAGTTCTCGGGCGACCAGCGCGAGCTGTACAAGCACCTGGTCTTCCTGCCGGGAGCACAGCCGCGAGCGAGCAGTCCCCAGCCGAGCGCGATGAAGACGCGCCAGCAGAGCCAGCCGCCGGAGCGGGTCTGCACCAAGTGCTCGAAGAGCTGCCTGAACCTGTCGGAGCTCCACCGTCACATGCTCGAGTGCGGCGGCGATCAGGCCTGGCTGCTCGGCCTCTTCGGCAACGGGAAAAAGAAGTGCAAATGGCGGCCGTTCGGCAGCCGCAGCCGCCGGCGCCGTCAGCGCGGCATGAAGCGCAACATACAGAACTCGCAGACGCCCCGCAACCAAGTACCCAAGGAGCGGCCGACGCCCAGCGGACCCAGAGTTCGGCCTAGTGACCGTAAGTTCTTTGTTATTTCAGCTTAGTTTCAACTTGTCAAGCATTGATCGAGCTTTGTGGGATACTGGGCTAATCTCAAATGCTCGAAATTACCTTTTTTGCTAAATGTTTTTCAATCGATTTTCATTATTAACGTAGCTTAGTTAAGATTGTGCAAAGTCAATTTTTTGCAAATTTTTTACTCCAGTTCTAATCCAATTTAGTTGCGAACAATTTTAAAGTTAAAATGCGTTTTTTCTTTTAGGTGAAAGCATTCAAAAAATGTTGGCCAATTTACCGGCAAAGAGAGCAACTCGAAAAGTACTCCAAGAAAATGCCGCCCGATCTCAAGGCCGACTTCGAAATGTAAGTTTCGCCAAATTTAGTAATTTGCGTAAAATTATGGTACAATTAACGCAATCTTTAATTCGTGCAGAAACTTTAAAAAATTGAGAAATATGTATGTTTCTCGCAAATAACAAGTTATTATTATTTTTAAAAATAATTTTCCATTAATACTCTATCAACTTATTGAATGTTTTCAAAAAATTCCTGAAACTACTGCAATATGAACAATTGCTAAAATAGTTTTACGATCAAGATCTAATTACTGCATATTTTTAATTATTAAAATAAAATATTAATAATTTATCAACACCAACGCGTTAGTGCGGGAAATAATAGAAAAAAAAAATGTCTTGGATTAATTTTGGTCCAATTAAATGGACAGCATTGGACAATAATTATGCGGCGTTACTCAATTTAACGACTCATTGCGTAGTTTGATTAATATTTTAATGGCGGCAGCGCGATTATTGTGGGCAGAACAAAATTGAGTTACACTGGCCTTTAACGAATGAGCGTGTATAATTGAAAGTCGCTGCTTCCGTTCTGTGATACAGTTTTCTAGTACGTTGAAAATTACGAAATTTATTCAGATATTTTTACAAGACGTGCCCTATCATTTTTCCGAAAGAATTTGATTCATAATCTAAAGGTATATGATTTGTTTTAGAGAGGAAAGTTGTATTCAAAAAGGTGGTCAATATTGCAATTCATTTTCGTTATGCTTTGCGTTTGCGTTATGACTTATGAGGCTGACACTGTTATTTTTCGATACGTAAACTTTCTCTTCGATTCGATGCATTACATTGACGATTTGAAGGTTGCGACTCAGAGTTCTACCGCAACTACTATATATTTCAGCGTACTAAAATATTTATCATCCTGCCGTTTTTATTGAAAGAGTAATAATTTAATTACAAAAATTAAATAAATTTAGCCGTTCTGAAAACATTTTTAAAATAATTTTAATCATTTAGTCAATTTAACTAAATTCATATATTAAATTCGTTTATTAAATAAATTTCATTGTAAATGTATATTTATAAAAAATACTTATAGATATTTTTTCGTTGTATATTGAATTACTGAAACAATTACGAAGAAAAGAAATTAACCTCGGAATCATAACAAACTGCCAAGAATTTTTTTGAACTTGTATAAGCTCATTTGCGCCTCCAGAGCGGCTACTTCCTTAAACGTGACAAAATTTAAAAAAAAGCGGGACGAACGAATAAACGAAGACAAAATATTTTTCTCTTTGTCGGGGCTCATTGCAGCTTTCACCAGAGAATCCTCGGCTAGCCGCCGTTAATTGCAATCTCTTCTCAAGAAATGAGAAAAGAAAGAATTGGACGCAAGGAACTCGAAAAAGAAAGAAGCGCTAATGTAAATGAAGAGAAAAGAAAAGAGAAAGAGGAGCGCCGACGAAAGAAGTGAATGAAAACGAGGGAGAGAAACAAAGAAATGAACGGAGGGAGGGCATAAAGTTTACATGGCAATGTGAAAAAGAAGGACTTCTTAAATCGAGGCTTAAGCGTTCTTCTATAGACGCAGCTGATTGATTCGCACAAATAATAGAAATATATAAATTGTTTTCTTTAAAATATTCCCAAGAGTCACGTGATTCTTCTTTAACATTTTTTATTTTTATTTATCAGGAGAGCGCGGATGAATTGATTTATCTATAGAAAATTTATATATAGCAAGGTATAAAAAGTGCGACGCAAAGCGAAAGTGAAAAAAATCAGTTTAATTATTAAAATGCCATTAATTCAAAATGTAAAACAATTTAAAACGCGCGAGTAAAGTTAATTATTTTGCAATAATTTCATGCTTACTTGACTCCGCGCCAAATTAAAATTGAAATGTGAAGAAAGCTTTGCATCCGAGCAGGCACTCATTATTTAATTATGTATTACAATATAAGAAGAATTTCATTTACCAGCTTTATGCTCTACATCTAATTTTCGCCACATGTTTGATTAATTAAAATATACATATTTAATCTCTTTATTTTATTTCACTTTCATTTGCATATGCACCAATTAAATACTTAAAAATCATTTAATTTGTACAAATGGTTAAAACAACAATAATTTTACTCTTGAATTTATTTAATAACTATCTGATAAAGCAGTATAAAAATAAAAAAAAACGAGTTTATACTTCAAATAACTTAAAAAGCCTTAAAATATCAATAACTTTAATTTTACGGACAAGCACAAAATAACCAGACTAGTGTGGGTAAACAATTAAAAGAAGTAAAAGCGCGAGAGCAAGAGCAAATCCGAAAAGTGCAAGCGAACACAAGTCCGAAATAAAAAAAAAAAGGCAGCAGCAAAGTCCCAGTGGCGCCTTACAGTCCACTACAGCTATCCAAGCTCGAGCTCTCCTCACCGACACGCAGAGCGAAAGTGCAGCAGTCGGAAAAAGCAGGAGCGCGCGCGAGAAAGAGAAAGAGAGAAAGAGAAGAAGTTTAGGTCAGGCGTCCGAGATTTTCTGCGTCTCCGGCCGGCGCACTACTCGCCTGACCCAAATGCAGCGGCGCGAGACAAAGTGGAAGAAGAACGCAGCGGCGATAATGGCTCGGAAGACACGCGCGATAAGGCTCGAACGCGAGCGAGCGCCTGGCACCAGTGAGCGCGCGCGAGAGCCGTTATGCTCGCGCCCCGTAGCGGCGTCGTAGCCGTCGGGGCGAGATTATCGATTCGGCCAAGGGTGTGGGTGCGGATATGCCGATGATCGCCAATGCCGATTCGCCAGCCGCTAAGCGCGCTGGCTAAGGGAACTCTAATTTATCCAGCGCGATGAATAAGTTAGTTTACGGCTGATGTTTTGGGAGGGCTTCGCGTTGTAGGGACTTTATATGGATTTTCATCACCTTTTCTTTTTTTAAATATACCCTTTTTGCTCGTGGAAATTTGAGAATGGTTTTCAATCATTTTGAACTTTATTCTAATGATACATTTCTCTTGATCACGAACAAGTATTGAAATGGTTGCTATTTTTATGTAAAAACTGGTAAAGTTGCAAGATGAACACGTTATTAAAATTACATTACGCAGGCTATATTACAATGAAAAGTAATCGGATTACTGAGCATCAAAAATTTTAAATATTCAATTATTTCCGAATCCAATTTTATTGATAGCTTATATTTTATAATAAATTAGTCATTTATGCAGATTATCTGAAAGTATAATTTCTCCAATATTCTGAAGTACATTAATTATTTTGACATTGATTTTGAATGTACTACCTTAATCGTGTTAATTTTAATTACCATTATGAAATCGAAAGTGATTTGTTTTAAAAGAATTTCACTTAATACGGGAACATTTAGCGAGGTTAGCTACTTTTAACATTACTCTTTCATTTTTGATGATCAATTAATTTTTTCAGGTAAAGTGGTGCACGTAGACATTTCATTGTTTAATATTGTATTACAATTTTCGATTCTCGAAAGTGAAATAACGCTTTTATTCTTAAGTGTACTTCATTATATAGAAATTTTCAACACAAATTTGATTCAATTTTTTAATAAAATATTGTTAAATAAAAGACTACGATAACATCTTAATTAATTAATAATTAATTAGCATTTTTGATGATTATTAAATCGCTACCCTCATCTGTTCGCAGGCTCAGTCACGATCGGCAGCAGCAGACAACCCAGCCTCGCGCATCGTCAAGAGCAAGGCAGTGCTGCGCAACAAGCTGCTGAAGAATGCCAAGTCTTTCCACCGCAAGAAGAACCTGCGCGAGGAAAAGCAGCAGGAGAACGATGCCAAAGCCGATGCGGAAGACGAGGCTGAGACGAGCCGCAAAGGAGTGACCGGCAAAGGAGCCAAGCTGCGCAATGCCCGCGTTATCAACAAGAAGAAGAACGTCACCGCGAAGGAGAGCGTCGTAAAGCAGGCGGAGCAGCCCAAGCGCAGGATTAAGCTGCGCAGCTCTTTGGCCAGCGAGGAAGAGGTCGAGTCAGAACTCGTCGCGTCGGAAACCGTCAAGAAGAAGGTTGCTACGGTTAAGACTGGTAAGACAGTCGAATCTGAAGACGGCAGGAAAAAGAAGAAGCGACTGATGGAAACAACCGCCTCTCTTAAAGCCAAGTCGCAGCTGCGCTCGAACGACGGCAAGTTCGCTCGCGGCAACGAGAGGAAGGGCTCTGCGGACGTGCCCATAGACACAAAAAGCCTGAGGATCAGGCGGCCGATCAACGATCCGGCGAGGCTGCTGACGCGCTTGAAGCTCAGAGCCGCAGCCACGATGGCTTGGAAGGAGCACACAAAGATCTCCAGGCGGATGACGAGGCTGCACTCCGTCGAAAGCGAGAAGAACGGACTGATGGCTGTGCCGCAGGTCGTGCTAAGCGCCATCGACTGCGTCGGAATGTCCGACGAGGCTCTAGGTGCTATGGCTGCTATCAAGCAGAAGACTTTGAAAGGAGCCTCGAGGAACTCGTCGTCGAGTCGTCGTAGTCTGGATAGCAACGTTTCCGATGACAAGGTCAGTGAAAAGTCGGTAGAAGGCAAGCCAGAGCGAGTGACTCCAGTCGGCAGAGGCAGGAGACCAAAGAGGGATACGATGGAAGGCAAAGCAGGTTTCGATCAGCAACGCGAATCGTCAAGCGAAGCCAAGACTAGGAGCCAGAAGCTGGCCATCGCTACGCCTCCGGCAAAGATCGAGCCCAAGACCAGGCGCTCGATTGCCTCCAAAGAAGCTCCTGCGGAATTGCCAAAGAAAAATTCTAAAACTGCCAACGAATCGTCGTCTCTTGTTGATAAAAAGATCGGCTCGACCACTAGGAGTAACTCTAGGATGAAGAAAGAAAATAAGGAAACGAATGAGATTCCTGACAATGCAAGTAAGAAAGAAAGAAAAATAAAACGCGCTCCAAAAGAAGCAGCGGATAAAAAACCTGTTGATTCGGAGGTGCAAACGGACGTCGCTTTACCCGTCAGAATGGAGAGAAGAAAGTCGCTGAGGATCAAAGAAGTTGATTCTAAAGAAATTACTGAGGAGGCTGAAACGCAAACGACAGAAATTAAAGATAGTATTGAACAGAAAAAGGCAGGAGAAACGGAGGAGAACAAGGAGGAGGCTAGCAGTCAATCTTCCGTGAAGAAAACCGTGCCTGGAAAGCGCAGAGGCAGAGCTAAGCGTGTTGTTGTTGAGACTGTCGAAGAGCCAAAACCTGTTGAAGCACCCGTAGTTACTGAAGAACCAGAGAAAATTGAGGAGAAAATCAAAGATATCGATGTCCCCAAAGAAACGATCGAAGTTGTTGAAATCCAACCTGAATCAGTGGAAACCAAAGTCGAGGATCAGACACCAACAAATTCTGCGCAGGATAAGAATAACGGTTTGCAAAACCTCAGTTTAGAACATTTACAACAAGAGTCTTCGAACTCAAATATGGACAGCGGTAAAGAGAATTCGTCTGAGACGATAGTTCATATCTCAAAGCTCAAGGTTGTGCGGCCAAAGAAAACAAGAGGTTTCCGTAAAGATAATAAAATGGCAGGTACCAAACGATCGCTCAGTAGTGTCATCGGAATCCTCACCGAAGGAGTCAACGTCCTCGCAGAAACTCAGGAACCTACGGTAGTTTTGACGGTGCAGACGAACGTAGAAAACGAAACTAATAATCCTGAGAATGTCTGTCAGAGTAGTGATCAGCAGCAACCCTCTGTAGAAAGTAGCTCTTCAAATCCGGAAGAAGGTGGCAAATCCGAACAAAGTAATAAAGTGGCGGAAGTTTGCAATTCGAATCCTAATATCGAAGCTTGTGTTTCCGTCGAATTAGTAAAGAAAACCGATGAGGAAATTCAAGAAAATGCTGTTGAAGAAGCTAACGTAGTAAAGCAGGATAACTCGAAACCCGTAGAGGAGAGCGCGAAACCCGCATTGGAGCCTGTAATTGAGAAGCAAGATGATAAAGAAGTGAAGCCTTGTGCTGTAGTTGAACCCACGAACGATATAATTTTCGATTTATCGAGAAGAAAACCGAAAGGAAAGGGATCATTTTTAGAGAAAATCGTTTCCAAAATAGCTAAACAAAAGGATGTTTCACTTGAAGGCGAAAGTAGTTGTCATTTAGATGTCACGCACGTTTCTGCAGAAAGTCAAAAGACGTCGGAAAATAATGAAAAGGCAAAACTATTAGAATCTAGTAGTATAAAAGTCGTGGAAGAAGTTAAAATTGAAAGTGTGTTAAATAAGGAGTCGAATGTAAAATTAAGTGAAAGTGTTACAGTAAATATTGTAAATACTACCGAAAGTAATGCTTTAACGGAAATTAAAAATGTAGTCGATACATTGCCGATGAGTGATAAGATTAATGATTCTAATGTTACCGAAGAAACGCTTATTAAATGTGCTGAGGTCCGCGTAGAAACTATTAAACCTGTAGAAAGTAAAGTTGAAGCGGTCAATAATGAAGTGTTAAACGGTGCAATTGTGAAAGTCGATTCTCACGAAACTGTGGTTTCGGATTCAAAATTAAACCTTACGGAGAATGAAGAAATCTTTGGAGAAAAATGCAACCAAAAATCAAAGAAGCGGTCTCTCGAAAGTAATTCTCCGAAGAAAAATAAGAAAAAATCTGTTGACAGTGAAGAGATAGATGAGGACGAAAACAATGAAGAAATCTGCCTTGCAGATATTATGAAATTAATAGGAAAACCAAAAGTAAGCGAAGTGCAAAAAGAAGGTAGCGTAGACCAACAAACAGTGAAGCCTGGAAAAAGAAAAACTCCCGACGATGAAACAGGTTTTAACTCTGTCAACGCCAATGGTGATATTGAATTGACTTCAGAGGATTATAAAAAAGAAAAGGAAATAAAAAAATCAAAGCGTAAAAGCGGACAGAAAAAGAATAAAAGTGAAGCTACTGAATGGATTTTTGAAAGTGAAGAGATTCCTGAAGTGAAAAATAAAGACAATTCTGATTACAATTTAGGTAAAGAAAGCGAAAAAGAGGTAGAATTAAAGATAACAAATGATAGTAATGAAATCTTTACGGCGGAAAAAAGTGCGATTATTTTAGGACCAAATACAGAAATAGTAGAAGAAAATAAGATTTCGAAACCTGAACAAAAAGATTCACAAATTTATAAGAGTACGCCGTCATTAGATACAGAAGAAAATACAGTTGTACAATTATTAAAGGAAAAACAAGATAACGTTAGTGTAAAAGATGATAATATTAGTGTAGTTCTACAGAATACCGCGACAGAAGATAACATTGAAACCGAAAAAATAACAAAACGAAAGCGAAAAGCGTCAAGGAAAAATTCTAAATTGGTCGAACAATCGGAATTGATTGAAGAAACTTCATACACGCCCGATGAGTCTTTCAAAGTACCAGAATCGACTGAATTCGGCAAGTCGACAAAGAAACGCGCTTCCAGAAGGAGATCTTCCTTCAAAAATTTAGCTAGTGATGTTGAACTTGAAAAAGATGAAGACGATTCCAATGATAAACCGTCGATAGAAGAAAAGTTGGAATTGAGTTCTGATGGTTTTGATCAAAATTCGTCAATGGCCGAGTCAGAAGAACGGTCTATTCCAAAACGAACTTCCAAACGAAGCACTCGAAATAATAAGATTACAGAGTCCGAAGACACTCAAACAAGTATTAAAGAGTCGGATGATTCCGACGTATCCTCCGCGAGTGAAACGGAATCGACAAGAAGAAGACGTTCACAACGAAAAAGTGCAATGCCTGACAAAGAACTCGATATTTCGGTTAGTTCTGTTGACGAAAATAGTTCTTTTGCGGAAAGTAACATTAGAAACGAGCGACATAGAAACAGAAAATCTAAGAAAAATGTATCTCTTGCCGATGAACATCTTGAATTACCTACTGGCAATGAAATCACCGAAAATAAGATAACCAATAACCTTGAAGTATTATCTGAAGATAATATTATTAAAAATCAGAATATCGAAGAAAGCATCAACAAGTCTACTGAAGAAGTTCCCGAAAAAATCCAAGAGAATTCGGAAATGGAAAAAATTATTACTGACGAAAAAGTAAATGATGAATCAATAATTCGAAAATCAGAAACTATAACTGAAAAATCAGACGATTTAGCAACAAATATGGAAAAAACTCTCGAAGTCGAAAAATCTGATGAAAAAGCTTCAAGCACACCTTTGTCGCAAATAAGCTCTCTTGACGAATATGTTGATACTGTAGACAAATCGCAGTCAATGTTAACAGAAACTAGTGCTTCAGAATTAGATGAATCAGCAAATCTCGATTTACAAACACCGAAGAAACGACCAGCTGCAAACTTTGCGATTGTCAATAAATCAGGCAAAATTTTGATAGTTGAAAAGAAAAAGAAATTAACAAAAGAGGCAGCCAAGTTTTTCTGCAATGTTTGCGCAACAAGTTTTACACGTAAGAGCAGCTTAAAGAAACACAACTCTTCGCAATCACACATTTTGCAAATAACAATGAGTGGTGATAAGGGTGGAATTTCAAAGGAGGATCTAGATATTTTGAAAGTTTCTGAGGAGCCTGAAAATCTTTGTAAAAAGGATGCGGATATGGTTATTGAAAATCAAAGGAAGATTGAAGAAGAAGTACAAAAAGATGAAATTGATTCGTTGAATGATATTGCAAAAGAAAAAGAAACAGAGAAACAAGCAGAAAAGGCAATCGAGGCAGAAATGGAAAAAGAAACGGAAAAAGAAACAGAAGAAGCAGCAAACAATAAGGAAGCGGTAGTCTCAGAAAAAGAATTTGAAAAAGAAATAGAGGTGCACAGAAATCTAATAAAGGAAGATAAGAAAGTAGATTTGTGCGAAAGAACAATTGAAGATTCGATGGATTTGAGCATGAACAAATCTTTTCCAAGTATTTCACCCGTTAGTGCATTAATAATTCCAGAACCTACTCTAGCGCACAAATCTCCACAGGAAGAATTAGAAGACGAGATGCTCGACGAAGAAATTTGTAAAATCACAGAAAATATGAGTCATGATGAATACGTATTAACTGATCATGTGAGTGTCAATGAGCCTGAGGCAGCTTCGACGCCTATAAAAGAAGATATAGTTCCTGCTTTAGAACCAGAACCCGAACTCGAAGTCAAAATTACATTGAAGAAGGAAAAGAAAAAGAAAGAGAAGAGAAAGAAGAACTTGGCAGAAGAACATCTTGACTTGAGCACACCAATAAATTTAACTGTAACTGCAGAAATTGAAAGCGCTCCTGAAGAAAAGAACTTGACAGCAAATTTGCCTTTCAACGAAGTTGCAATTTCAGAAAAAATTAATGCAAGCGTTACAAATCTAAGCGAAGAAGAACCGAATCTTGAAGATGTAATTTCTCAAAATAAGAGAGAAAGTAAAACAAAAAAGAACTCGGAAAAGAAACTTAAAAATGAAAGTAAACGAGGTCGTAGAAACAAAAATTTGGATCAAGATGTTATAATAAGTACCTCAGAAAATACGCGTCCAAAGAGAAACCAGTTAAGACCAAGTTATAAAGAGGATGAAAATTTCGATTTTGATATCATTGATTCATTTGAGGATAGTAGCGATGAGCGAAGAGTATCTTCCAGAGCTCGAAGGATCAAGAGCACACTCAGTTTTGTAGAAAGTGAGCAATCTGATATTGAAAAAGAGGAGTCGATTAAGGGCTTGCGAGAAACTTCAAGGAGTAGACGTGACAAGAATAACAAAAGTGTTATTGAAACCGAAATTGCAGTTGTAGAAAAAGATGCTACGATCAAAAAATCTAAAGGCAGAAAAAGTCAAAATAAAAAGAGAACGGATCAAAACGAAAAAGATAATATAGAGATTTTATCATTAGAAAAAGATGAAGAACAGGTTTTGAATGAGAGTGAGCTCGGAATTACATTAAACTTAGAAAAGGTCGATAATGAATCGGAACTTGAATTGGGTCAAATACATCAATCAATTGTCGAAGAACAGAAAGCTTCTGAAGAACAAACAGTTGCGCCAAAAAAGAAAAGAGGTAGAAAGCCAAAGAAAGTCCAAATCGAAAACGAAGAACCTGTTGTCACTGAAAATGTTTCATTCGAAATTGAAAAAACTGCTATTGAGGAATTAAAAGAAGTAGTAACTAAAGAACAATCAATAGAAGAAGTTGCTCAAATACTTCTTTCTAATCAAAAACAACAGAAATCTAAGAAAAATCAAAATAAACGCAAAAAGAAAGATACATTAGAAGCCGAGTTAGAAGTTTCCTTAGAAAATAAAAATTTCGAAGAAGCAACTTTGCAAAACGAAACGTTCGAAGTAAAAACCGAAGACAAAAAATTGAAGTCAAATATCGTACTTGATTCTTCTTTCGAAACTATAGAAAACTCATTCTCACATCGAAATGAAATATCCATTCCTTTGTTACTCACTAATTCAGTAAAAATGGCTCTTCCTGAAATCTTAACGAAAAAAAAAAAAGACGAACTTCCTCAACAGCCGATCTTTCCAACTCTGAGCTCTGAAAATTTCACCACTTTCGACGATACAAAGAACGATCTAACGGCTTCGATGCTGACAGGCTTCGACAGTGATGAGAATTCTCTGGACACAAATATGTCGGTTGATATTCAAAAGTTGTTGGATGATCCGGAAATGACAACTGAAATAGCTAAGCGACCTGATGAAGATTTAGAGGGTAGCGAGATCCTCGGTAATGTTAAGCAGGTCGACATTATGAACATCAAAGAACCTGTTCGAAGGAAGTCTCAAATACTAGTCGAAGATGAAATTATTAAAAAAGAAGTTTTATTACCTAAAAATGAAGAGAGTGAGAAGAAGCCTAATATCGATGTTAGTAGTAAGAAATCTACAAGATCCGAAAAATCAGAAGAAAAGAAAACAAAGCGCCGAGGGAGAAAGCCAAAGAACCACAGTACTAAAGTCGAAGTCTCGAGCTTAAGTGAATACAGCGAAGCCGAGGAAGAAAAGGACAATGACACAATACAAAAGAGTAAAAATAAGATCGTTAAGAGTGTCTTTGGTCGAGTGTTCGGCGGCGAAAAGGTTGATAAAGTAAGAGAGGTTCTTGATGATTGGCAGTCACGATCAGAGCACAATTCGTCTGACAGTGATACAGAAAAAACCACCAAAAAATCACGATCCAAATCCAAGAAAAACTTAAGAAATAGCAGTGCCAAGAGGTCAGTAGAAACAAGCGGCCGAAGCAGGCAGAGCAAGAAACGAGCAGAGGAATTGATCTCCCGAGCCTTCCACGAAGACTCGACTTTACTTGACGACGGTCGCACATCGAGGAATCAAAGAACATCTTCACGGCGAAATCATTCAAAATCGAAAAGTCCTTCGAAAGAGAAAGTCGATAATGATGACGAACTTAGCGAGGAAAATGATTTAGAAATCCAAAACGTTGAAACTTCTAAGTCGAAAAGGGGCAGAAAGAGAAACAATCTAAGGGAGTACAACTTTATTGTTGATTCCAAACAAGCCAAGTATGAAAGCAACAACGAAGAGCAGCAAGAGATCATCGACAAATCAGAAGAATCTCAAATTTCGCAATCAACGCTCGAACAGGATAAAATACAATCCGAAATAGAAAACACCAACAATGAAACAGAGGAGGACGACGATGATGTACACGGCAGAATGTCGCCCTTGTATGCAAGAGACTCGAGTGAAGAAGAAGACACCCAGCGTTCAACTCAAACCAGCGATAATGACGAAGAGCCACAAGAGAGTCGAAAGCCAAAGAAAAAGAAGTCGCGCAGCAGTTCCAATGCATTCTCTAGCGACAAGGTTGTAATAAGATCACCGGAAGCCCCCACGGAAATGGTCACCATCGCTCCCACGGATGCTATCGAGGACAACGCCTTAGATCTCGAGATACCTGTCGTCGAAAAGGCCGCCAGTCCAGAAAAGCCAACCAGACATGCCACGAAGGTGCTAAACTTCGACGAGGAACTATTCGTGGAGTGCTGCTCGAGGCTGAAGGCCACCAGCGAGAAAGAGCTGAGGGGAGCCAAGAAGATCAAACTCGATCACTCATCGGCCGATCATCAGTCTAGCGGATCTAGTCTCTATCATCACCAACATCATCATAGGAAAGATGAACAACTCGGCTATAAAGGAACGAAGGACAGGTGGAGAGACGTAGAAAGCCAGAATAGTCTGGGAAGTCTGTTGGAGTCGGTCAATCAGGTAAAATCAAAGTTTTTGTAGTTTAGTGATTGCATTTTAACCTCTGGTGTGCTAAATATAGATTTATTTTACGCGAGTTACTTATTGTTAAAACTGAGCATGTTCTTTTAATTTTAGTCGAAGTAGTAATATGAGTAAAAAATAATACTACATTGATTTAAAATTAGTATACCGTGAATTTAATTTCCTTATTATTATTTAATTATTATTATTATTTAATTATTACTATTAAATTTAAAAATAAAATGTTCGAATCAAATTACAATGAATTCTATCAGAATATTTTTGAGATTTTCAAATCGAGTTACCTAAAGGCTCAAGTTATTCAATTAGATTTAACAGCTTCAGTACGTGCGAATAGAATCTAAGTGTATTTTGATCATGTTAATGTACTTTTGTATAAAACGTTCCTTATTGTTCAGTTTATCAAAATGTGGCAGCTTAAACGTTATTTAAAACAAATTTTTTACATTTAAAGTCGTGCGTATATAATTTGTTGTAATATTAATTATTTATTGACATTTTCTCGTGCCAGGCTTCAACTTTTTTATATCATCAAGTTGCATTTTTTATGTCCATTAACGATTTAAATAGTATTTCCATTCAATTTCATCAACTTTTAACTTGTAATTAAATGCCGCTTGTTACTGCGAACTTTATTATAGCTAATAAACAAATTTAATATTTCACTCAATATTCGTTCATGTTAGTTTTTTTGTTAATAAATGTTTATTTCTACTTCTTTTTACATAAATTAAATACGCACTTCTGAATAATTGGGCGAAATAGGTCTTTGACAAAAAATGGTATTGCCTTATTTACCACTGCAATAATCGCTAATGGAAAGGCATCAGCATGCTTTGGCTCTGACTTGGGAAATGGTGTGTGTGCGCTTTTAATAATCCTTGAGCAACTGCTTGAACTAGTTTATAAAAAATTTTTGCAGGACCTATGACCCAGCTTTATACAGACAATGTCTCTCTATCAGTATGCATGTTCAAAGGTAGATCTTTTATATTAACAGCTTCACCTTTTCAAGTGTCTATCATTATATACTATCATCAAAACCTGCACGGACATTTAAAGAGCCCGTCTTGAATTACTAACGCTACATCTCTCAAGCTACAAAAGCTAATTGGCGCTTTCAAACGACTTTACGTGTAGAAACTTTGCGGTTCAATCCTCTTTGAATAACAACTCGTTTTTCATTTTTATTTACAACTAAGTCTAGCGCAACCAACTAAATTGTAATTTTTGTTTGTTAGCATTTTAATTTAAATATAAATATACTTGTAAATATTAATTAAATGTTTAGTCTTTATTTAAATAATGTATATAATATTTGCATAAAAGTGGATGAAAGTGTAGATGCTTTCTTAGAATGTGAGGTTCGTATGCGATTTTCGGTAAAAAGATGGATATCACCTTTAATAAAGCAAAATTAATTTTTTTTAGTAGATTTTGATATCCTACTGATTAACTACTACAGCTTTCGTTGTAACTTTGGTATATATTTTCTAATATCAAAATATGATAGAAGTCACATCAATTCAACATAACTTTGCAAATATTAATTATAGAGTATTCTATAATTAATGGTGAGATCAAATCCTATCAATTAAAAACTATAGTTATCTAATAATTTTTATTATTTAAAAGTTATAGTTGAACAAAGATTTACGAGAAATACAAGCTAAAGTTGCGTTGATGAATTTTTACAGATTTTTATGCTATTTTTATTGTAAAAAATAAAGAGCTTGATAATTTTGATTTTAAGCGACAGACTTTGATTTCACCGTTCGAATGTCGTCATTTGGAATACTCTGTAAATAATTGGTGTTAGTTGTAAGTGATTGAACAAACATAGACTGTTCTTAAATTTTAGTTAAAAAGGGCACTAATGTTTGAAAAATTGAAACAATTTTTCTTCATATTTTTATACTAGTAAAAAATATCGAAAGTGACAACAAAATATGTGATCCAAAGATGCGAGATCTGCTTGTAAAAGTTAATAAAGAAGTTCTTTCTGTAATTTAATAAATTATTTATAATGCATGAATTTTATACGATTTTTTATAAAATTTCACAATTTTATTACTCAATTCTTTTGGCACAAAAACTGATAAATTTCAATTCACACAAAAATCGTTGATCTATAATGTAATTTCTTAATTTCACAGCTTCTCGGCGAAGATTACAACAGTCGCGAAAAGGAATACAGCACACCGCGTGTGAAGGTTAATTACCATCACCACCGTCATCACCACCATCACCATCGTAGTCGGCATAACAACGCGAGTCGTTCCGTCAGTCCCGACGACAGAAGGTCGACGCATCGGCAGTCGGTTAACGACGACGAAGACAATCTGGGTTATGACGACAGTCTCGACGTTGCTTTCGAGCACAATAACAAACTGCGAGATAAGATCCAGCAAAGGATGCGCGAGAGCGAAAATCTCATTGCCAATTCTTTCGGACAGAAAAACAGTAGCAGTCCTGCCGTCGCTGCTGAAGCTGATGTGAATTATATTAGTTATGACTATGATGGACAGTCCAAAGCAAAGAATAACGGATTGGGTGGACTGCTTGATAAGGCGCTGTCGAATTTGCTGCACAATAATGAGAAGCATGACAATCAGTAAGTTTAAAATATTGAAATTTCTCTATAAAACTTTAGCTCCATAAAATTTTCTTATTTAAACAAAGTTACATCTGCATAAGAATTATTATTGCAAAATCTAATAAGAGTGCACACAAAGTTTAAATATTTTTACTTTCATATTTTTATAAATTTTTAAAATTTTTTATGGCACGGCGTGGCATAAGTGCCACTTATACGCACGGTTGCTAAAACAAGCGGGCGCAATAGTGGCACTTCTGCCTCGCCGTACTATAAAATATTGTTCGATACATGTTATAAAAACGATTCTTACACGATTGTGATTGTCGCCCGAGCGAAGCGAGATAAAACTCACAATCGTATAAGAATCGTTTTTATCGTACTAGTATCGAAAAGTACTATTAAGAGGTTGTTTACTAAAAAGTACAAAATCTAAACCTTTAATAGACGATATCTTTTTAACTAAAAAAATGCAACG
>UCOL01002921.1:0-22148 GCA_900474335.1 Ormyrus nitidulus | reverse complement strand
TTCCCGCACACGTGAGGGATTATGAGTTTCCCTCACAGAAAATAAGCACGAGAATGTAGCATTTTCGTGCATGTGTTAGAAAAAAAACGTTTCATTATGACCGGAAAACTGGCCATTTTTCATGGCCATTTTGTAGTTTGAAATTTCTACCAGGGAATGGAACAATAAATTAGTTAGGAGGAAGCTAACTGCCAATGACTTGGCAGCGGTTTTTTATTATGTTTTCCTATTAGATATGTATAGATTTTTTTTGAGCTTTTTGAAAAACGTACTTTATGTAATCGTATACTTTTTCCTTTGTACTTCTTTTTTAATTTGTGAAATTCGATTGCTCCTAAGGAAAAGCGGAAGTAACTGCATGACATGCCAAAGCGAAAAGACAGGCTCTTAACAATTCCTCAAATAATTAAGTAATATATTTATTACGCTGCTGATATTAATAGAACAAACGTGCTTGGCTCAAGTTACAAATAGATCTATATGCGTAATCAATTTTTTTATATCCCGAGTTCAAGCATAACGATAATATCGCTAGATTAACGTTAAATTTTCAAAATTTACAAGGTTCTATATTACCGTCACGCTTCTACCAGGGAATATAAACATTTTATAAAAACAGATAAAAAATCTTGATTGCGTGTAATAAAAATTATGAAGTTAGCATTCATTTAAACGAAATTTACTTGATTAAATTTTTATTTAAAATCTACATGAACGATTTATTAAATACCCAAAATTTTTATACAAAATAACTGAAATTATTGATTCCTAAGTGAATTTCCTTAAAAAATAAAGTGCGGATTTACTTCATAAAAAAAAAAAAAAAAAAAAAATGAAGCGAATGCATTATTTATTCAAAAAAAGCTGCATCATTGATTCAAACACCGTCCATCCGTTGAACTTTCTCGCTTATCCTGCACCGTCTATTTTACGCTAGTTTCCAGGAACGATGACAATTTAACTTGTCGACGAATCTACTTAACGAAATGTGCAGCAGAAGTGGACCCTGCAAAGAACCGAATACTTTTCGGACGTGGAACCGCCTCGAGGCTGGGCAGCGGCAGCGTTGCAAAAGCGCCCGAGCGGCGTACAAATGTCGGATGCACCGCGGCGGCTGCTGCTGCTGCTGCTGCCTCGAGCACATGGCCCGAGCAAAGTGCATTGCCTCCCACCCGGGGGGCTGGGCGGGAGGTAGTCGCGCTCGCAATTCTTTCCCCGTCCGCCAATCGCGAACTGCTCCGGTGCAATTCGCGGGAAGGGCGCGTCGGAGTGGGGGGGCCGCGCCACGCGCGAAAAACTGCACGGAGGGGAAAGTGCATCGGCGCAAAGCGGCCTGGGCGAGACGCGCGCGCCTCTACGTACCCTGTGTATATACGCGCGAGAGAGAAGAGGGGAAGTTACGTGTATCGTGACGCTCTCAGCCAATCGGCGATCGGATCGAGAGCGAAGAGCTGCGCCTGGAAAATCTGCACTTCGAGATGAAATCTTTTTTTTATCTGCCCGCGGAGAATTCAACAGATTTAATTCGTCGATGGTTAACGTTACTTTAGCGCAATGTTTTTGTAACGTAAAGAGTTTTACGAGCATCGGTAAGCTATTGTTATTAAAAAGTAAAATTATTTTTATATAGACTATTTTTGCTCACTTTAACATGTAGATTTAAAAAGTTATTATTATTATTATTATTAGTGTTATTATTAAACTGTAACACTCATGATGCAGTAAGATCATCAAGGGATTTTCAAGTTTGAATTACGATACGTTTGCCTATCTTGGATTAAAGATGATATATTTTTTATATGTAAAAGTATTGCAACTAAATGAAAAATAAAACAAAATTAAATGGAATAATAGGAAAATCTTCAATTTACTCGAATTCACGTGCTAAATTACCGCTGCAAGTGAGTAAACTCTTTCGCAATAGCATTTATAATTAATCAGCTACGTAATATACGGAAAGATGTTAAAAAAAAGTTCCTAAAATCCTAAAAACTAAAGCTTTTCTGGCAGCCCTGCGTAATTCACTAAAAAATTAACGACCGATAACCCATCAATCGAAATCCACGTATCCTAAAGCACGTAAACCGGCGCCCAGCTTGAAATTGCAACTCCTCCCATTCGACAGCATCCAGGCAAAAGGTCAGCCGTCGGATCCGCTTTGGAAATTCGCAGTCGAGTCGCCATTTTTACGGAACGTTTAGCGCGCGGTGCTCGAAAGAACCAGTAACCTGCCCCTCTCAGAGCGGCACTCAGTATGCAAGTTGTACCTACATTGGAGTTGCGCGCGCGCGAGTACGCGGCGCGCTGCAGGTCTCGCCGCCGCGTAAGAATGGCGCTTTACTTTCGCATGCGAGATCGCGAGATAAGCGCGCCGAAGGCCCTTTCCTCCGACACCAGCTTGGCCATTGTTTGGCAAGCTTCTTTTTTCTCCCGGTATAAACAAATCTCAATTGCTCGCTTTCTCACGGTTAAAGCTGCGCACCGGAGAGGAGCGGAGAGCGCCGGCGCGACGATCGGCGAGCGAGGTTGTTGGGCTGCGGAAAATTGGGCTAACAAATAGTTTCAGTTTTCAGTTTTCTTCGATCGCGCCAAGTGCAGAAGGAAGTTTGATTTCGATGCGTAAAATATAAAAGCAGCGGTAAAATTGCAAAACATATTAAAAAATTTAATCTAACTCTTGTTCACTGCGCACCTATCTGATTTTTAAGATTCTTTGTTAACTATTTTTGCATTAATTTCGTTATTAATCTTCATATTTAATGTTAAATAAAATTAAGAAATCACATTTCGCTTAATCACGAATTTCAGTGTAGAGCTTTGTTTCTGTAATAATATTTATCTCATTAGTCATAACAAACAATTGCATATTATTAAAATTGTATAATTTTATAATTACAATTACATGTTAGGAATGTAAATTAAAAATGGTAATTATGTAATAATTAAAATAAAGTAAAATTATTATTAGCTTTAATTTAATTAAAAAAGATCCTACATCTTCGATAAATAAATTGGATTCTGAAATAAAAAACAAATAAATAAATAAGATG
This sequence comes from Ormyrus nitidulus, assembly GCA_900474335.1. Taxonomy (NCBI): domain Eukaryota; kingdom Metazoa; phylum Arthropoda; class Insecta; order Hymenoptera; family Ormyridae; genus Ormyrus; species Ormyrus nitidulus. The sequence goes on along the minus strand of UCOL01002921.1, from coordinate 19,098 downwards.
GATAAATAAATCCAATTCAATCCAATGCCCAGAGTTCATATTAGCAGATTAGAGGCTGCTGTGAGGCGCCATCTACTGCTTAGTTTCTCCTAAGCATACACTGACGGTTAGTATAGATTATAGAACTCTACCTTAATTTAGATAGCAAAGCAAACTTATATTTAAAAGAAAAGCGTTAAAAAGAATTTGATACTTGGCATATTTGCTCGTAAAGATCAATGAAATATGTTAATAAAATACATTATTTATTGCATAAATTATTAAGAAACTTTATAGGAACAAATAAAATTTTCGCTTTTATTAATCAAGATTGAACTATATAAAGTAAGTCAAACAAGTATTTAGTTTAAATTTATATTCAGGAGCATTGGTCAGAAATTGGTCATTTCACATATTGATTGCTATAATAATTATTTTTTTATTTTTCAAAAACATTTCGATCTCATTAAAGCTTACCTGCACTCGGACTAATTTTTTCAGAGTACTCAAAGCATCGCAATCGTGCTAATTAATGTTCTTCCAGGAACGCGTATGTCTTACATTGAATAATACCGGAAACGCCTATTTTGCGAAACAAAGTATAAAGAGAACAAGAGCACGTTAAGCTTGTTTAGAGAAAAAAAGGACGAGTATGTAGTGCGACACACACCTACACATCACACACTCTTTCTGGCAATGAAAATCTAATAAAATTGGATGAATACGCCATAACTTGTCGGATCGATCGCTACGAATGGATTTCTGCTTGCTGCTTCGGATTATTTTATGACTCCGTTTTTCTGCGAATGATGAAAATTTTTACTGCTTTGTCATGGATTCTTTGGCTAATGAAATTCGTGTATTTGATATTATATAGATGTTGCTCCTTTTCGGTCAATTCCTCGTGTATTTTCTAAAAATTATTGTACCCCATAATGGTAGCCATTCATTTCACTCCGGCTTAGAATCGAGAACTCCTGATTTATTATTTTAGCTCATCCAGAAACGCGAGCTGAATTTTTTGCCGCCTTTACATATATATATATATATATATATATGCGAATCGGTCGAATGTAAGTGTCCCAGTGAGCGGTTTATTATTTTTTTTCTTCCTGGGGGAAGGTGAAGCGGCTGCCGGTACAAAGAGAAGGGTAAAAAGTAAAGAGGAGTGGGAGTAAAGAGGCAGATAGAAAAAGCGAAAAGAAAAAGAGAGCGAGTTTAGGGCAAATAGCATCCTTGAACGCGCGGTTATGTGTGCATAGAAGCGAAACAGAAGAATGCCGTCGTCCTTCGAAAGATACTTTTGATTTAGAGGATGTACCTTTTTTTTTATGTCTCGACCTCGAAACTTTTTGCCTGGATATTTTACTCTTCAGGAATTAGAATGCAACTTAAGCTGAAAATTACAGAGTGCGTGTGAACATTGTGTTTTGGGAATAGAAATTTGCGAATTAATTTACAAGTTTAAGCAAGCTTTTGCGTTATAATAAAAAGTGACTCTCTTGTGATCCTCGTATTATAGGAATCTTAATATTTCAATTATCAAAATCAGTAATTATAATGATCTAAAACAGCATTATTTATTATAAAAAGAAAGCCTGTCTTCATTCGTACTTTTTGACGGGTCTCATCGGAGGTCGTAAACAAAGACAGTATAGAAGAAAGACGATTGTTCGTCGTATGTCCTTAAATCTCGTATGGACAATTTAATTAGCAGCTATTAAATTATAACTAATTCATTATAATCTCGTTACATAAATAGAATTTTGTTTTTTCAATCTGAGAAAAAGAAAGAAAGAAAAAACAAACGCAGCGTTCACGATAAGTACAATTTATACGCGGATCATCTTAAAAAATCCTTGCCGAACTCCTTTGTACGATAAAGCACTTATACCCTAAAGCCGATCCCGGCGTCTCCTCCTCGATTCTCGGAACACGACTCCTTCACCACTTGTAGGAGATCAGCGCAAGCTCGAAACCCCCGGTGAAATTCTCCCGAGAGGTACCCACCTCCTCGGCGAAGGAATGAAAGCCGCCCCGAGTTCCGCATTAAAAACTCGATACTTCCTACACTCGATCGGCGAGCTTCGAGCAAAAAGCCTCGGGCGTGTATCCTTGTAGCTCGGCGAGGCTTACGGGAGGAAGAGGGAGAGGTTACAGCCCCCCTCGGCTCTCTCTCTCTCTCTCTTGCCCGGATCCTCCGTCCTTTTGTGGGCCAAGCGCGGCTTTTTTTCCTCTGATTTCACCGCGCGCCTCAATAATAGAGAAGCCTCCTGCGAATCTCTCTCTCTCTCCGGGTGTATACCGAAGCCTCGCAAGTATAACAGATATACAATCCTAACGCTCGCGCAGCTGTCCCGAGAGCGATGGAGAAAAAAGAAGCGACGACGCGCTTTCGCTTTGTCGGGGTGAGATTCGGCAGCTTATATACTTTTTTTTTCGCCCTTCTTTTTTTTCAGGGGAGGTGCGGGTCGCTCGTTTTCCGCGAGTTTCTCGCTGCACTCGAACGGAGCTTACGGGCCGGCTTTGACGGCTGGAACGAACGTTTTGAAAGGGGCCATCGACGCTCGGCAGGTTTTTTGTTCGACGATCGTGAAATCGTGTTTTGCCTGACTGTTGTTACACGGTATTAACACATTACATAAAGAAAATCCACGTCCAAATAGTTTTAATATAATATTTCAAACTTTATTGCAGTTTGATAATAAATTTACGAAATTGAAAATGTTTGCATCTCAACTTTATATTTACACTCGAACGAAATTACATACAAAGCCCCACTGTTTAGCAAAGTCTGATTCGATTCGACTGTCGATACGTCACGAACTCCTGTAAGCCAGAACACAGCTCCCAAAGCCCCGAATCGATGGGAACGTCGATTGATCGCTCAGCATTGTGCTTGCATTTCGCGCAACGTCTTCCCCACGGATATACTGTACAGCTTCCGACAATATGGGGAAATTCGCGACCCTCGTCTATTTGATAGAAGAGCGCTCCTAGAGGCGAGGTTCCTGCTCGCCGCGGAGGGCGAGAAAGATGGCTAGATAAAGATAGAGAGCGAAAAAGGGATTAGGGGAGAGAGAGAGAGAGAGACGCGGGGCGAAGCCAGCTGCCGCGATATAACGAGGCGCCTACTACTATAAACGCACACGCGTCCATAGCCCAATATAAGGAGCCAACTGTTCATTAGGCCGTCAGTCTATACGCACGCGGCCGGCTTAGACTGAAAAATTTCTCCCAAAACGCATTGCGTGCGCGCGCTCCTTCCCGGCGCAATAAATTTCTGCGCGAGCCGCCGCCGCCGCCGCCGCCGCCGCTGCACCTTCCTCCCTTCCGAGCTTCTTTATTGCTTAGATGCACTTGGGTCGTTGTTGTGCTCCGGAGCCGAGAGCAAAATTTATTGCGAGGGCAGAGGTGTTTTTGGGTAAACAGTCAATGAAAGGCGAGGTTATGATTATTTCTGATAATCTTGAGGGAAGAGGCGGTTGGAGGGCCACGGTAGGGCTGCTATTATTCTACGCCGGAACATGTTGTATTGCTTCCGCGAACTGCGTAAGAAAAATCGTTTTGATTTACGAGCCTGGCCTAATAATGCGTCTAGATTCGTACGATACGGTTCTGGTTTACATTCGTTATTCATTAATAAAGTTTAACGAGAAGTTTCAAAACTTTGATCTATTCTCTATAGAATCAAGAGAAAAATCGTAGAACATTCTCAAAATTGTGGTAATTCTTGTTAACTAAAACATAGAATTTTCTGTTATTTTTTTAAATAAAAAAGACTTTTAGCTTCATGGAAAAAGAGTTGATTATTTCAACGAAATTTTCCTATAATCTTATAGACAGTAAAGTTATAATTACTGTTATAAAAATTAGAAAAAATGAAAAAATTTGCTTTTTGTCTAAATTTATATCAACATTATCAACAGAAATAACAAGGTTTTAACCAAGTAATTGATTGTCCCAATAAAACCGTAAAATATAGATTTTGGCATACAATTTTCGTTGGCATTGTAACTAAACAATTCTTTTTTTTCACAATAAAAAAAGATTAAAATTCCATCGACATATTATTAAGAATTTTTGAACAAAAGCAGACTTCTCCTAATTATTTAAAAGAAAGTTCTGCTTTTCCAATATTTGCGCAGCTGAACAAAGTTTTGGAAACGTCTGAAAAGCAGCACGCAACTCCTCCAAATTTTTTCCACCACCAAATTGCCTTCCCCCGCGGACAATTAGCTAATCATTACCTCCGAAACATTGTGCTCGCGCGGGCGACGGCAATGTTTCTCGGTATCCCAATAAGAATAAGAAAGGCAATTCGAGCGACAGATGCAGGAGGAAGGGTCGCTGTCGCGCCGCTGCATACATGCATATAGGCAAATCGAGCAGCTGCTGTGCGGGCAAGTAAGGGCCCTCCTAAGTTCGTACTTACCGACCGATGCGAACGGGCTTTGCAATGATTTATTGATTGTTTCAAAGGCCAAAAAAAAGGAATCGTTTGATAGTCGGGCCCCAACTCGCAGCGGCAACTGCGCCCAGCCTCCTACGTACTGGGCCTTATTCTATTTTTTTAGAGAGGTTTATATTAAGCCGTGCTGTCTAGGTAACGTTTCCTAGGCGAGTAAAAGGGTAAAAAGACGGTTTGGGAAAGAACGGAGAATGAATTTTTTGCGGGCCGGCTTGAATAATTTAAAGAATGGTGTATAAGCGAACTCGGAAGGAGGCATTAGAATTGTAGATTAGAGGTACTCGCAATTGTAAATATTCATAAAGCGTGCGTGAATTTAAGTATTAATTATATTTTTAGGGGTTTAGTATTTGCTTTTATGAATATTACCTTAGTTTGGTAATAAAGCATTAACGTCTAGCTTAATTTAGAGTCTTCTCGCCGTGTTTTCGGCAATGCAATGCTGGTTGATTTTATCGCGGTTTTTGCATTTTACAGGAATATATCTTGAGCTTGTCAAATTTTCTTATCTTACTTGAAATCGTACTTTTTAAAATTCACATGTCGGTCTTTTCACCGCAATTTGTAGTTGAAAATTGAATATGTTTTAATTAATATAAGATGCGCATTTTAAACAGTACGTTTTAAAAGAAATAATACGTATTCGAAAAATCCTCCGTTATCTACTTTTGAAAGTTCGAAGACTAGCAAAGCTGCCGAATCAAATTTCTTAGACTGTTTCAAAAACTTCAAACTGCTGCCGAAATCAGTTACACGCAGGCTATAATTCGAATAATGGCCAGCCATTGTACTCTGCGCGAAATAGAAAAGGAATCGACAAAAGCGCGAAAGCATGCTAGAAAAATAGCCCACCGAGCACATAACGAAACCGTTGGACGAAGCATCGCGCGTTCGAGCGAGGAACCTTTGCACGGGAAAGTCGAAGACGTTGCGCCGAGGGAAAAGAATCTATGAGAACGGCGAGGGGAGAGTTGTCAGGAAACGCCTGAATGCACCGCTATCGATCGATTGGCTACGAAATTGGCGTTTAGGCACGCATCAGCTGATTCGGGCGTTCGGGCTCTGCCCCGGAACAGGGGACGTCTTCGAATACATGATGTTGATGTAGAAATGCGAATGAAATTTATGGCGAATCGAGCACTTTGTGTCATTGTTGCGTGCCGCGCGAGTTTTTAACTTTAACGACCATTTCTTTTCAAGATACTGCCTGTATTGGCTGTTTCGTCATTTTTTGTATCAAGTGCTTTCAATATTAAGAGTGATGAAGCGATTAAATCAAATTTTTTAATTAAAGTTTCGCAGCTTATATGCTTCTTTTATTATGATGGGATAATAAACTATAATAAAATATTTATTTTTCAGAAATTGAGATTGGAGCAGTACTTGTGACTTTCAATAATAATCGTATTTAAAAGTCAGTCTACGGAGAGACTTTAAGCATAAAAATACGTCATAAATTTAAAGATATATATTAAATATAAAGGCAGAAGATCGAATTTTCGAAAAGATACAATAAATTTAATAATTTAATAAAAATTAGATTTTAAAAGTTGAAAATTCCAATTTTATAATAATAAAAAATTGTATAAAAATTTTCAAATATTGCTTTTAAATCTAGTAGATAAAGCAAAAAGGAAGTGAGGTCATGTGGTTATCCATTTACGTTGCAAGATTACCTTATCGATATTTGCTTCTATTCTTGATATATATTTCTGTAAACTTCAATAATAATAACTGCAGAAGTATAATATCAGGAATCTTAATGTTTTGATTATATGAACCGTTTTTTTTTTATTTTTATAAAAAAGAAGTTCACAGTCTTTATATCGTTGTTCTGAGAATTGTTAAAATTCTTACTTGTAAATTAATTTATGAGAATTTTTTCAAATTTAAGTTCGTAGAATTTTCAAATTTTTTAAAAAAATCACCAAAACTTTTGTTTTTTACTGTTCTCCACAAGATTTTGCTGATTTTTATAACACAAAAATGTCTAAGCGGCTTCAATATGTGGCCAACCTGGTCAATTGTAAAGAATAAACAAAACTGGGCGATTCGAATGATCAGTATTGGTTGAATTTATGGCTAATCCTGCAAGTCTGGATAACACATGGTTATTATATATTCGACAACGGCTAGCTACGTTTATTGCCTTATACAAGGCCTGCATTGTGCGAATCTCTTCCGAATCAAAACTGGTCCATTGTTTGGGACTCGGCTTCGTCGAATAACTGACGATAATTTCTGGCGATGACGAATGGAACAACAGCAGAGGTCCAGAACACCGCGAGAGAGCAGAATCACTCTCGACTAGGCAATTAAAGTACCAAGACCTTCTCGAAAATACTTGTCGCATCATCGTGCAAGCCGTGACTTGGGGCTTTATTTTATTCGAACGAAAATCCCTACTTTCCAGCTTGAGGTCTTTACATTATTTATATATTTTGACCAGAAAGTTGACCATTTTAATTAAAAGATACCATAAAATTAAAGAGTTTGTCAATATATTAAATTATAATAGGTCCAAAATTTGCATTATCATTAAATTTAGTGAAACAAGAGGAAACTATAAATAAGCAAAGTCTCAAATTTAAGATTTATTAATTTTTTTAAACAACTGAAAATTCTTAGTATTAATATTTGAAAAAAATTTTAACAGTTTTAAAAATAAGTGGCTGGTAATAATTGGTTTTTAAATATGCACTTTTTTCTAGACATTTTTCTGAAAACATCAAATGTTAGCCGATTATACGTTTAAAATCTAATCAGTTCTTGTTTAGGGTCATGTATGATATGTCTATAAGGTTTCGTCAAAATCTGTACATTCGATCAAGAGTTATGACACCCTCAAATTTTTGGACCCCCTGCATGCATACGCATATAAATTTTTCAAAAACTGCACCTATAGGAACTTGAAACGTTCATCAAATTCTGTTACAAAGCTTTCTTCCTTCGAGGAAGCAATACGCTTGTTATGACTAATGAAGAGTGACATTGTAGAAGTTTAGTGACATCGCCGTCGAAACTGAGTCGTTTGAACAGCTGGGCTATTCGACCTGAGGCTTGACTCAAAATCCAAAATAGCATCTTTTTGCAAATTTTTTCGGTTTCAGAAAAAGTTTAGAAAAACAAGTTAAATCAAACAAATGTATACGAATACTACAACGTATTAGTTGTCTCCACAATCTCTCCAAGAAGTATCGATTTTTCAATAGATTACTATACTTCAAAATACTTCAGTTCAAATGAAAAATTGCCACTCGCAGCGAAGGCTTTACGTATTACAACGAACCGAAAAATCGAGATCGAAAAAATGGCCGGATGAAAAACAAAGTTATCAATGAAGCGCGCGCGCAGCCTTTGGAGATCCCTCAGCCGGCTTATAATAGAAAGCCTGCCGCGCACGCATACATCGATAAGGCTCGACTTGGATAGCGATAAGTCCTAATCTCTTGCGCCCTCGCGCTCGCGCTCTTCGCTCGGCAGTTGTGTGATTTTGTCACACGCCTACCGCGGGGCCGCCTCGACTCTCTCGAGCTTGCTCGCTCGCTTGCTCTCTCTCCTGGAATTACTTTTCAATTTGAGGCTGGTTGATTTACAAAGGCGCGCGCAAATTGCCGTGTATAAATTTGAAACTGGTTGCCCGAAGGTGCGCACAACAAGTGCAAATGACATCGTTCTCGCTTGTCCCTCGTTTAATACACATAGGCGCATACACACACTGCCCGCGGAGCCCTCAGCTTCTCCCTCTTCTTTTTCGCACTCGAGCGCGTATCAAGCTCGCCTAGACTGCCTCTCGACCCCGAGGAAGGCTGCCTCGTAATTTAATTAAAATATATCTCTCCTCTGCGGCATTATCTGGATAATTCGTGCGGGCACCGCGTTTCAGGAAGTGGACACGGTGACACCGATATCGCTGAGTTATTAACTGATCCGGCTGGTTGACGCAGCGGAGGATAGTGGGTCGCTCGCCGACCACTTATAATTTACAGCAAGTGCACTGCACTTTCGTAACCGATTGAAAATGGGCAAAAGTTATTTTATTACGGAATAAGAGCTTCGTCAAATTTTTTCTAAATAGTTCGCTTGTTTTCCAAGCGACCTAATTACCTCGAACGAACGGACATATGGATTAAAAAGCAAAAAAAAAATTCCCTGTCGATAAATATATAGATAAAGGTCCGGTGTCCCTCTCGAAGTGAGAAATTGCTCGAATCGGGTGGGCCAGGGAGCGCACTCTCTCTCTCTCCTCCTCGGCACGCGCGGCGAGTCTCTCTAGGCCCGAGTTCTCCGGTCCATAGAGCGAGCAGGAGGAGCTACATAGAGGAGAATAGAGTGGCTCGAAAAGAGTTGGGGAGAGGCCGCGAAAACCGGAAACCGTCCGCTGAAATAGAGACGACGGCGACTCTCAAGGTTTTTCCCTCCACCCCTCTCTCTCTCTCTCTCTCTCTCTCTCTCTCCATCTCTCCCTCGTCTAGGGTGGCATATAGTCGCCAAGTTTCGCTTCACCCCTTTTCGCGCGCCGCGAGATCGAATGCCGCGCGTCTCCGCGCTTAGAAATCGGCGCAACACCCGGTAGATCGTGCAGGGAAGACAATGCATCTCTCTCTCTCTCTCTGTCTCCCTGTCGTTTCCTAGAGGCTTTGCAGCCGAGCTAAAGAGGCACGCGCGAGCTGGCTTTCCCGTCGCGCTCCCTCTTCGCCTATTCAAAATTCAAAAAATACACAGAAGCACCGCGCTGCTCCCTCCCCCCCCTCTCTCTCTCTCTCTCTCTCTCTCTTGGTGCTCGTTACGTCTCTCTCTTCTCAAGCCGAGCTCGCTCCCTCCCTCTGACAGCGATGAGCTTCGAGATATGCACTTCGCTGCCCGCTGAATGAAGTTTCTAGAGAAAAGCAGCGCGAGGGATTTTTTGATGAGTGCGCGCGGCGCGAAGGTTCGTAGAGTTAGAGAGAGAGAGAGAGGGAGAGAGAGAGAGGGATGTGAGGCCCTTGGCTAGAGAAAGAGAGAGAGCACGTTGACGGACGCTATTATGCGGAGCCAACGGGGTCGCAGGCTTCTTTGGTGTCCTTCTCTTTTTGTCGTGAAGCATTCTTCGGACTCTTTTCTCGGCCGATTGTTCGGCCTTGTTTGCCAAATATTATCGTGCGATATGGACTCCCTCCCGCCTGAGCTAGTAGTCGCTGGGCTAGTTGCGCTAGGTTTGCTCTGCTATTAAAAATCGCGCCATCGAGAGGTCTATGTGCATGGCTTTTTTTTTTAATTCTCTCTTTTGTACGCGATTCTGTGCACGTCAAAATAGACGAAGGAAGCTACACCCAACTTTTGTTGTGCCGCAGATTTAGAGTGTAACGTTTGCTAGCTCAAAAATGGATGATTTTTTTTTTACGGGTTGTCTAGAAGGATTATGAGATTTTTTCGACGGATTAATTATGGAAATAATGACTTTGTGATGATAGGAGAGCATAAACTGTCCGTCAAATTTGAAATAAGAGTATTAGCCGGAATACGAAATTAGTTGACAAATCCTAGGAAAGAATAGGCGCATTAATGGAATACAAAAGTAAGCGGTCCAAATGTTTTGGATAATCTGGGTCGACAGTGAATACGTTTTATTGTTCTGTTTTCATGTAGATTATTATATAACTCAAAACATATATTTTACAATAATTTACTTTACGGGTTTTTAAATTTTAATTAAATAAAAATAGATATTTGTCAGCGTACATCCATAATTTTTTATAAATAAAGATTATTTATTAGTATACCGGTCCGCCAAAGCAAACGAAAAATATGTTTAGTTTATTTTCTAAAGCGGATAATATATATTTATAGCATCTCATTTTTCTAATTATAATAAAAGCAACACTCGTTTGACTCGGCAGCAGACCGCCAGTCGGCAATTAAAAAATTAAAGTCCAAAGATTCGTAAAAAACGAGTCCCGAGCCCGAAGCAACGAACCCATCAATAACGTCGGCAAACCGATCGAAATAATGCGTCAAGCCAGTATACAGCCGAGGCACCTGAAAATTCGCACAGTAAGCTTCTCGCCGCAACTACACAGCCTGCCTCTCTCTCTTTCTCTCTACACCAATACACCTCTCCGCGTTCTCGCTCTCTCCTCTTCTAAAAAGAATCGGCGGCGGGCAAGCTCTCGCGTAGAAGCGAGCGAGCAGCCCTTGCACACGCTATACCAACGCCAATCGGCTGCATCGACACTCACACACCTTCACCTCCGCCGGCGAGTCCTAGAGAGTCTCTCGCCAAGACGAGGCCGCCGGGGCATTATAGACGAAATTTCGCTAAGCCGGTGCTAAGCTAAGCGCGGGCAGCTGCCGCGCGGCTAGGCTCTCTCTCTCTCTCGCGAGAACGGCACACCCGGTAGATTTTGCACACGGGAGAGCCATGCAAAAACGGCAGCAGCGAATAACAGAAGCGCGCCGGCGTGCGAAAACGGGCAGCCAATGGGCCGCTAAGGGGCCTCCGAGTGCACGGGGGAAGCCCACGTGACGGGGCCTCGGCCAATCGGCGCCCGCTCAGCAGCCGGCCCTCTCTCTCTCGCACATGCCCCGAGCGCGCGCGTATATGCAGCCCGAGCTCTCTCTCTCTTTCTCTCTCTCCGTCTCGCGTCGAGCCTTACCTACGGCGAAAAAAGCCCGAGTCTGCCTGTGTGTGCAAATAGCCGCGCACGCGATCGTGCGAGAGAGAGGCAGATAGGCGAGGTTAGGTTTCGAGAGAGGAAACGAGTTTGCATCGTCGACGGCGCATACACTGAGCAGCCCCGGTGCGCGCGTACACAGAGAGAGAATACACCAGAGAGAGTGAGAGAGAGAGAGAGAAAGAGCGAGAGGAGAGGAGAGGAGGCCAGCGGTGGACTGTCTCCGGCCAAGGCGAAACAGTCGGACGCAGCGCGAGATCGAGTGCAGCCCTTCGATTTTTTCGACTCCGCGAGTCGAAAATTCAGCAGAGCCCACCTCGAGAGGAGAAAGAGAGAGTAGGAGAGCAGCAGAAGAGCAGCCAGGAAGAAGAAAGGACGATCGAGGCGAAGGTGGCGGCGAATCCAAGCTCGAATAAAAGAAAAGCGCCGGCCCAGACAAAACAGCATCTCGGATAGAGGAAAACTGCAAGACTAGTGCGCGTCCGGCTAAGAATACTAATACTAACCGTCATCCCAAGTAAAGGCAACGAGTGTCAGCTTTTAGCGATCGTTCAGCGAAATAACTCGGCATACGTCCACCTCCTCGCGCACGTGCCGTAAAAAAGTTCACGCATTAACCCGTTGGCGAAGCACCGGTGCTTTCGAGAAAAGAGAGATAAAAGGCGCGCGGGGCACACACAGTGCGCGTAGAAATCTAGCCGGGCCCTCTTCTCCACGACGACGATCAAAATTCATCCGGCAAAATTGCTCGGCGCACGGCGAAGACGAAGCTCGTCGAAGGGGACAAGACGACGACAGCGGCTAAGCCAGCAGCGATGTCGAAGCTCTACGTCGGCAACCTGCCGTCGGACTCGAACGAGGCGGCGCTACGGCAGCTCTTCCAGGAGCACGGCCTCGCCTGCACGACGATCCTGGTGAAGCGGGGCGGCTACGCCTTCGTCGACTGCTGCGACCAGTCGACCGCCGATCGGGCCATCGACAAGCTCAACGGTGAGAGACTGCAAACCACGCGAGCGCTTTATCACGCTTCTTTCCAATGCTTATTGCTGACGCTGGGCCGTGGCTGCGGACGTTGCAGGCCGGCCCCTACTACCGATCCCCGCTCCGGAGAGAGAGCGAGAGAGGAGACACCGGGCACACGTGCGCGGAGACCGGCAGATACAAAATAGAAACGATCCGCCAGCTGCCGACGAGCGGACCGAGCCGAGATAACCGCTTGGCTTTTACTTTCTTTTCTCTCGCCCACGACTGCTTATACTTTTTATTTGCTTCTACGATGCTGATCTGTGATGCTTTATTTCCCAAAGACCAAGCTTCCTCTGGTTTTTATTCCCGATCTCCCCCTGCTTAAGTTACCTGATTTGTTTTTTCTTTTTTTTATTTTTTCGTTTGTTTTGCTTTGTAATTATTTACAGGTCCAGGCAGCTTCGACAGAGCTTTTTTAGTCTTAAGTCAGCACCGCTTATTTCTCTGCAGCTGCGAATTATTCTAGTCTTAAGATATTCAATGAATTATCTTCGCTTACACCTAAGCTTCTTTGTAAACTTTTGTATGCAACAGAACCTGCTCGGCAGCTTATTAAATTGTGCAATACATCTGCAAATCGGTTTTCAACTTAATTAATCGCTGATAATATTGTTACTCGTACGATAAGCTATCGAGTTTCCACGACGGATAAATATGCATTCATCGATAAATTAACAAATTACAATCTAGTTTAGCATTTAAAAAATTAACACGCAACTTGTTAACTTCCACGTTCGTCCATTTACTCCGAGATTTAACCAGATAACGCAGTAGTCGCTCAATCCAGAGATTGAGCGTAAAAAGATTCCGGATCGGAGCAACGACGTCGTCGAGAGCCGGCGAAAGATATTCGAAAAATTTGGGCGAACTCGGTCTCGCTCGCGGGCCAATAGAAGAGCCGACCGGCTCTCTCTCTCTCTCTCGCCGCGCGAAACCCGCGCTAGACGCGATTGAGAGCCACTGGCCCGTGGCCTCGAAATTGTTTCCGCCGAAAAAGAGCTCTACGAAATGTACACTCCTCGGGACGAACCGAGGCAGCGGGCGAACGAGCGAGACGGAGAGAGAGAGAGAGAGAGAGAGAGAGACGGAGGAGAGCGCGGCAAGCACCGGCAGCCAGCTACTAAGCCTAACGTACATTTCCATTCACGAATTCGCTAAGCAGGCCGGGAGAACGCTCTATAGTCTAACCTCGCGAAATCTAATCTCTCCCGGCTGCAGCCGCGAGCCGAGAGAAAGATGAAAGCTCTCGCTGGAAACTTCCTCTCGGCGCGACTTTTCGAGAATGCTCGACGCGACTTTTCGCTGGATCCAGAGATCGTATCCAGTTTATCGGTATTTTTTTTCTAGAATTTCGTCAATTACGCGTCGGCAGTTCGCGCGATCAACAGTCGGAAAGAAGGCAGGATACTTCGGACTCGCTGGCGATATGCAAACGAAACGAAGAAAGTAAAAGTTTTTAAAAGCATACTTCCCGCGCGCCGCGAATCACTTTCGTCCGAGTCGGGGAAAAAAAAGAAAGAAAAATCGCCCGATCCAATAGCAAAAATCTTCGGTGAGCTCCGCCACACTTCCCCGACGCCGATGCCGGTTTTTTTTTGTCGGTGCAGCCGCGCGGGTAATCGCGGGGAGGAAACACGTGTTGCCCGCGCCTACATACTTGCCGAGTCGGACGCGTGCGCGCGCACGTATACACGTCCAACATGGCGGCGCCGCCGCCGCCGCCGCCGGCACCGAGCAAGGTCACGCTCGACTCCCGCGCTTAGCTGCCGAGAGCTGATAATGCGCGATCGCAACGGCTGTATGCGGGAGAAGGAACTGTTTTTGGGTACGCCGGCCGGCTCTTTCTACCGGCGTTGGCTTCTATATATATGTGTGTGTATAATATGAAGAACTGGCTTGGTATTTAGGGCCGCGTTGGTGCAATTTTTTTATAAAATAACGCTCACTATTTTCAGTTGAATTTATACCGGGTCGTTGAGACGAGGGAGAGTATATTTACTTTTGCTATTTTACTAGATGTGTGCAATAAAGATATCTTGCGGGTTATTGTTTTTTAATAATTTTTTCTACATTTACGTTATTCTGCTCTGATGCATTATTTATAATTTTTTAGAAAATAGTAAAATGTTATTTAAGCAAGAAAGTCTTGATATTAAAATGTTTATAAATTCTGTGACAGATAAGATGTATATAAAAATCTTCTTCCAGGCTTAGCATAAAATTAGCAAAGGTAACTTGAAGGTCGATGCAATGTATCATCGTTATATCATAGAAATAAATTTCAATCTGTTGTAATAAATGCAAAAAAAAAATACAAATCTACATGCAAAACCCATTCGCATTTCCAACATCCCAAGAAATTCCTTCATTGCTTTATGCTTAAGAAACTGAGAGTCTACACACTTGACTTTTTTTTAAGCTTGCATGAGTATGAAATGGTGTGCGATCGCTGGGACGCTTTACGCTTTATAATTATCCGTAAGTACAAATATAATAATGCTTTAACTTAGCGAAGTAAGTCTAATTTTATTATATCGATATGAATTATGGCTATTTTTAAAATTATTTACGATTATATTATTTTATGCTTATTTTAATCATTCTCGTACCGGAGATGAAACAAAACTGATTCCAATTCTAGAATGTTTTAATGATAAAAATAATTGATGTTCGCCCTCCTGATTCATTCGTTTTTAAAGACTTCTCAGAAGCACTGACTCATCGTATATCGTTTAAGGTCATTAAGTTAATAACCTTTGTGCATTAGTACATACAAATGCTGTATTATTTTTTTTTAGTAATACTTTCACCAAGCACTTTTGCGGAATGTACTATTACGATATTTTATGAATTTTAAAAAGAAAATTAAAA
The DNA here is from genome assembly GCA_900474335.1 of Ormyrus nitidulus. Taxonomy (NCBI): domain Eukaryota; kingdom Metazoa; phylum Arthropoda; class Insecta; order Hymenoptera; family Ormyridae; genus Ormyrus; species Ormyrus nitidulus. The sequence continues at coordinate 4,098 of UCOL01002921.1, read as the reverse complement.
TCTTACTAGAAAAATCAATAATTAAATGTTATTTAAACGTACTTTGTCGCATAGTTCTTGAGGTTAAAATTTCTATTAATAGCTCCTAGAATCGCAATTGAATTAATAGATTCTTCTAATAAGAGCTCTCGATACCCACGATGTATATTCAAATTTTGAGCCAACGTAATTAATTCCGATAAATCTCGTGGAAGCAGCTATTAAAGCACGTATTCCACAGACTATCGATGGCGAAGCCGTAACACATACGAAATTCGTTTCCTGCGGTTCATCCGGAGGAACTAAACTAGTTTGGTCGGTCTGCAGTGCTCTCGCATTAAGGGTCCTAGGTAAGGTTAGGCCGTCGACGTGCAAGGCACGCTTTCGCTCGTTAGCTGCCCCTTCGCTGATTGCCTGCCCTCCCGTCCTTCCCGCACATATTGCGCCACGAATTTCGATGCGCCCGATTAATGTCTTCGCGCTTATAGAGGGAATTTATACCGTCGATTACCGGCTATTTTGTACAATGGTATAGGATTTTAAATCTATTGACCGGCAAACGGGAAATGTGGTCGTAATATCTTTCAGGCCGATTCGGTTTCTCAACACATCGACGAGCTTGTAAATATGTACTTACGAGCTTCTTTTTTGACAATTAATTAGTAAAAGAATCAATGAACAACTTTGCACGAGTCTAAAGTTGCAACGAAATAATTGTTCTCAATATTGTAAATCTATGCAAATTTTATCCTGGTAGAAACGTTAAGCAGTTTTTGGCCAATTCTTAGCTTGTTTTGTATTAGTTGAAAACGACAAACTGCTGTTATTTTTTATCATTATCAAATAATTAAATATGTTTGCTCATGAATATATTTCAGCGTAATGATATTTCATCTTTTAAAATGATTTTTCAATTGTTTTTATTTAATTTAAGCATCAATTTTAATTAAAAAAGGCTCCATTTCTAATACACGTTTACCAGCCCAACTAAACATTTATTTTGATGCTATTTTGGATTATAAAACATAAATTACATATGAAAATTAATGTCAGCTCGGAATAAAATCAATTTTCTAAAAATGTCGTTACACTCCAACGACGCAAACTTCAGGCTCCTCCGTCTCTCACATTTACAATTACCGAAAATAATGCATTCGTCGATGCTATACAAAATCATCTCCTAGTTCCGTCGTCGGCACGGCACAAGACTCGAGAGAGAGAGAGAGAGAGAGAGAGAGAGAGCGAGGCCGCTCGCGATCCAAAGTTCATTGGCATAATTTCCTGAAGCATGTCGCGATAAGTGTACCACCGCGGCTGGATCGAAAGCGAGAGTACGGGTGTGTCCACCCTTTTCAGGCAGGTAATACAAGGCGGTTTATCCCCCTCGTCCGACATTCGCGCGCCTCCGAAGCCGCGATAGCCGTATATACATCCCGTTCCGTTCCGATCCGTACCTGTGCTGTCGCCTCAATCATCTACATATAAATACCGGTGTACAACCTTTGAATTAATACGGCGTTATATATTATACGTTTATGGGACGCGTACTTGACTTATACGACTGATTTATGCGCGCATCCGGAATACGGTCTAGGAGAGCGTTGTTTTTTTTTTCGCTTCGTCTTCCGAGCTCGAGCTCTAGGTGGGAAATTCGTAGACGAATCGCTTCTGCTAAGCGCTCCGAGCCTCGGCGGACGTGACGAATTTTTTTCGTTGAGAGTCCCGGATGAATGGTGGGCCGCGCGCTCTTTTGCGGGTACCTATATACATAACTTTTCCGGCGAAACTTTGCGGGATAAATTGTTTGATTATGGTAATGCGCGAATTAGCATCATTTTCTCCCATTGAAATCGCGGAGCGTAACTCGGAACGATGAGCAGCGGTGTCCTGTTGTAAATTTATATATCGACGAAAATGAAATTTTAAGAGCCGGTTAAAGTAATGTAAACGCCACGAAATTGCCCGGGCTCGCTTAAAAGACGAAACCCCTTTCAATCGGCGTACAGAAGCAGCGGAGAAAAAATTAAAAGCCCTTAACCGCCGAGGTCTTATTACCCGTAAAAAAAGCGGGAGGTAATACGCCGCGCGTAAAAGAATACGGCTCGGTACTGCTCCTCCGCGGACGAGGCCCCGATAATCAGAGCAAAAAGGCCCGAGCGAAGACATAAACAAAGCGCAAATACGACTCTCTTCTCGGGGATAATTGACGGCGGCAGCCCGGTTCTCTCTCTCTCTTTTTGCCGAAAACCGCCGGAAGGGCTGCTGCCGCGCGGACAGTCGGAGAAACACCGGAGACAAAGCCAATCGCGGCTCTCTTCGTCACCTTCTGTGCTTTCTCTCTCTTGCGCAATTACCCGCAACGGAGTTCCGACTCTAAGAAGGTGCGTGCACTTTCGGGAGCTGCTGCACCTTTCGCCTCTCCTCTCCTCTTTCGCTTCTCTTCTCGCTTTCTCGGCCGAGCTTGATTTGTCGCGTGCCGGTTATACTCCTAGCTTTGCTCTCCGGCACCACCTGCTCGCCGAAAAACTTACCTGCACCACCGCTGCCGCTGCTGCTCTTGCGTGCCGAGGCCCCGAAATGCATTCGGGCTCAGTTTCGCGGTGCCAATGTGCATCTTCGCTGGTTTTTTTTTTATTTTTTTTTTTTTTTTTATTTTTTCACTTTCGGGCTCTGCAGGCCGAATGGATTTTAAAGGCTGCGGTGGCAGGATGCGCCGAAACGAATTGCGTCTGGACTGTTTCGTAATTCAATGTATAAATATATTTTTATTTCTCTTGTGAAAATGTTGTACAGAAAAGAATTTATGAACGATTCTTACTTCTTGAAGTTTGCATCGTTAGAGTGCAACAAAATTTTTAGAAAACTGATTTTAATTCGAAGCTTACATTGATTCTAGAATATATTTTACGTTTTTATAACCAAAAAAAAATAAAAAACACGCCCAAATAAATAAAATTCAACAGATTCTCAAAATCGAGAACAATTATTTCGTTGCGTTCCAACGATGCAAACTTCAGAATCACGTCTTCGATATAACGAAGACATATTGCAAAACTTACAATCCACGCTTTCCAGAATTGAAGTCGAGATAAAGTAAACAAACATCGGCTGCAGATCCAAGCGGTTTTACTTAAACTTCCTCTTCAACGAATAAGGCCGCGCTCATTTTTAAAGCCCCAGACCAATACAAACGAAGCTCCCGCTGTTTATCGTCCTTCAATGACAACAGCTTCCTCAGCCTTTCGCGCAAAATAACCCACAAAGCAAATTCCCGGGCCGAGAGGCTTTTCGTGTCCCACCTGACGCGCCTCGGAACTTTTCATCTTGCATACCTCGCATACATATATCCCTCGGGCGAGTTTGTTTTTCGCCCAGCCCCGGCCAAAACTCGCGACCGCGGGGGGAAATTAAGAAATTCCTCGGCCGGTGACGCACACTCGGGACATTCCTTCGGCGCGCGAGCCGTCAGAAAAAAAGGCCGGTGCGCGGCTTTTTTTAATTAAAAATCGAGCGCGCGTCGATGCCAGGTGCACAGAGGCGCTTTCCGCGTATCATCCTGCGCGGCGCAACGAGGCGGCGAAAGATGAACCGCGAATCTTTTTTTTTCTCGCCGGGATCCGGTGTTTGTTGGTCCGGCTGCCCGGTGACACTTCGTTTTTTTTTTTTTTTTTTCGAGCTGTTTTGAGATTCATGAAAATCCTCGCTTTTTTCGGCTTTTATCCGCTCGATGATCGTTTGAGTGATTACAATTTAAAATTTATGAGGGGGGGAGGAGGGGAATTTTGTGCATTTTCAAATTTAATGCCAAATAAATGATGAGTCTGGTAAAAAGATTTTTGATAAATTTGCTCGGATGGCGGTTTTAACTTTTTGGAAGAATTACGTTGCAAAGGTGTCGTGTTAATGAAGAATGTGTGTCGCTTTAGATTACAAGTAAAATGAGGTTTTGAAAAATAAGGTGTAGGAAATGGAAGCAAGTTATATAGTTTCTACACACAGAGAGAAAGGATTACTAATATTTAATCCACGTTGACTTAAATTACGACTTAATGAATATTCACTACTCTTAAGTAAATTCGTGGATTAAATATAAACGAATGGAATGACTTACATCGCACA
>UCOL01002920.1:0-22150 GCA_900474335.1 Ormyrus nitidulus | reverse complement strand
CCCCCCCCGTCTTGTAGTCCGCATTTTTCCGCCGTCGTCCTTCCCCCCCGGTTTCCTCGTCGCTCGCCTCTTTTTTTTCCGGGGGAAGCGTAAGACGCAAGATGAATAGGGAAAGTAAGCTGCCGCGCTGTGGGACGAGGAAAGTTGGCTATAGGTGCATTTATCCGTGCTGAATCACGTGTTCCTTTTCGAGGAGTGGTTCTGATGAATTTCATGATTAGTTGAGATTGTTTCTATGGGCTTTTCCGATTTTGCAATCGATGCTTAATGAGTATGGAGGACTTTTAGCCTACGCAATTCCAGGTAATCGATCTTTCCTCGATTATTCGGAATATACAAAAATAAGGCGATTAGAATTTTTTTTTTTTTTTTTTTCAAATAAATTAGTGTGAATAATTTCATTTATTTCAGCTAGAAATATAGAAAAAAATATAGCATTGCTATAGAAACTTTCAAAACTGGCGAATGAAATTATTCATACTAACTTATTTGAAAAAAATTTCTAGTTCAAACTCGAAATATGGAACAATACTTTTATTGCAACCGTAAATTACTGACGGTACATGATTCATAGCGCTCATTCAAAATAATATTCCTTTTCAGTCCGAACCCTAAAATAGACTCGACCTATTCTCCCGTCAACAAAAACTGGCGAGCTCCAAAAAAAAAAAAAAAGAGGCCCCGCTAATTCGCCACGACAAATCACGCCTTCAAAACCTCGTTACCATAACTCAAGCCAGGCTTCTCGGAAACGTGCGCTATCCGCGATGTAATAGCCATTACATCGCGTTTTCACCGCGCAGTCACTCATACGCGAGAAAGACACTAAAGACTCCCACTTTATTACAATAACAAATCGGAACTCTCTCCCTCTGTACGAGGAAGCTCGAAAATTGCCGGCGAGATGAATTCCGTGACATAATTCCGCGCCGAGGAGAGGCGGCTTACATATATATATAATATATATATATATTTCTGTAATACCTCGACGTAGGCCAGAGGAAGAAGAACGAGGAAGCGCACTCGGTCCCGCGAATTTTCGCCGAGTTAATTACCCTGAGCGACGACTCATACAGACGCTATGCGCCGCCGAATCGAGAATAGATATACTCTTCTCGGCCCGCTTTTTGCTCCCTTTTTTTTCGCGGAGTCTCGAGTTTGCGCGACCGCTTTTTGCGCGTATCGGATTGTAACGAGCGATTGAACGGCTCGAGTTTTTACCGCCGATGCGTCATTGCTCGTTAGTTCAATGGGTTTTAGAGAGCTCGCGGATTGCCTCGGCTTGTACACCGAGAAAGTTTGCTCTCTGGGTTATTTATATAAAGTTGTTTCCAGGCTTTTTTTAACGTTGTTTCGCTCTCTCTCTCTCTCTCTCTCTCTCGCTATTTTGAGACTCGCCATTGTGAGGGGAGAAGACAAAGCAATTACTTTTCTCTGAATGGTTTTAATTATAATGATTGCTTTGTTATGTAAATTAGTTTTGAAAAACCTTTTTCCTAATATAAAAGTAGTTTTTAGATTCGAAACAATACTCGGCATTGTTGCATTCAGTAGAGCTAAAATATTCGATTCCTCAATTATGCAATTTTCATTCTTATTTAAAACAGTTCTATAACGTAAGTTAAATGTACAAGAAATTTACGTTATGAGATAATTTAGACTCACTTAAATCGTTAAAGCTAATAACATCGATAATTTACATTTTACATTATTATTTATAATATACTAAAGTTAATTAATTTCAATCTTCCATTAAAGTATAAGTAATAAATTTATTTTCTGTTTCAGGTAAGTGATCTCTAATCATGATAGAATCCAATAAATCTTCCCCCGACCGATTAAACTTCTTCTCTCAATCAACTTTATCTCGAGTAAGTTAAGCCATAAAACTGATCTTCAACGGAAAATGAACATTTTCAAATCAGCCTTCAATAACGAAAACTTCTGTACAAGATTCGACTCGACTTAGGGATCCACAAAAATCGAACGCGGCAATCGGCGCTCAAATCAAACGAAACGAAAGCAAACGCGAATCCGCTTCTAAGAAAGCAATACCGTAAATTTACAGTCGGCGGGGTGAAATAAATTTCGTTTTTTTTCTAATTCACGAGATATTGCGAGAGGAGCCGAGGTACAGCTCGGGGTATAAGGAAAAAGAGCGCGCGGCGGCGGAGCAGGAACGTGCGCCTGGTAGCAATATCCTTCCTAAATACAAGATGCTCCTGGCCTCGGAAACTACCCGAGCTCTCCGCTTCTCGGAAAATGGGTCGCGCGCCAGCAGACGTCGAACGCGCGGTGCAGAGAGAAAGAGAGAGAGAGAGAGGGGGAGAGAGCAAAACCAGAAAGCGCAGTATATCTCCCGCTTTTTCTCGCTCGAGCGCGCGAATCGCAAGTCCCCCGGGCGGCGCTGATTTGTGGCCGAGCGCTGCTCCCCGATAAATAAACACCTGGGGGATATCGTTTCCGCGTTGCGCAACGCCGACACCTGCTAATTCTCACCCCCCGCCGGCACGTCTTTTTTTTTTGTTTGGGTTAATAGGAGCAGCGCGTTTTCTCGATCGCTTCGTTAAACGCGCACGAAAGAAAGAGCCGCTCGCGAGAGTACAATGGGATCGAATTATAGGCTCTGTGCGAGAGAGAGAGAGAGAGAGTCGGATTTTTTCGGAGGAGGAGGCAAGTTAGGAAACGTGAGCTCTAATGTAAATGTAGAACGCGAGCTATAGGTGCAGGTTTCGGGAATGGAGCTGGGATAATGAGCAGCTGTTTAGATTGGAGGATGGGCTTGAGCCGCTTTCGGTTATTTATTGGGTATTATTTGGGATTTTTTTAAGGAGAGACGATGAGATTGCGGTTTAAAGTGTGTCGTAAATGCTTGGATGTACATGTATATATTTCGTTGATTAAGTTGTCTTTAATTTTAATTTAGTTTTACGATTCCATCTGTTGGGGATAAATCTTGCAGCTGCCAAAATAATACTTTAAAGCAACTATTTCTCAATTAAGATAATGGGGAGGACATTTTTCGTTGAAAGCACAGCCGTTAAAGATTAAACGGCAACGTGATTCATAACGTCTTTGGGCAACAGAAGAATAGATCACAAAAGAAAGAATCTAGATGTCATAATCATAAAAGAAATACGTCTCGCTTTTTGTTATACAACGAGAAACTAAAATATTACAGCATAATAGAATAGATCGCTGAACTAAAATCTATTAGAACCACTTATTTTTAAGCATCTCAATCTGATTTTCCCAAGCAGCGAAGGAAAGTGTCCGCCGTGGAAAAGTCGCACAAAGGGAATAATAGTCTCTCCTCCTCGTGGCGCCACTCAATTGAATCGGCGGTCGATTTAACACCCGACATTATCGCGAGCAAACATGAAGCCAAGTGCAATGGTAATATAAAAGCGATACGATAAAAAGAAGAAGAAGAAGAAAAAAAAGCTGTGCCGTGCATCGATCGTTGAGCCAATCGGTTCCCTCTCCGACGACTTTCACGGCGCCTCTCGCCGTTCCATAAAGCAAATCCTTCTTTTGCCGCGCGCGGCGATTCTTCCGCGCGGCGCGCGGCCCCGGTAATTGTTGCTGTAGGTGCTAACGATCTCGTAAAACCCATAACTTTATTGCGTAATTATCCGCAGGGGAAAAAGAGAGAGGCGACGATACTTGGCAGCCCGCTTTTCGAATGGCTCGCGCGCGATTGTATCTCGCTTCGAATCTGTTTTTCAAAATAGACGAGCTGTGCTGTTGACTCGAGAGGTGAATGCACCCGTTATTAATCGCCAGGTGTATACGGCATCGATTCAATTTATATAATTCCTTTGAGAGCAAGGGAGTATCAAAGGAATTAATGGACTTTTATATTTTTACTTTTGCAATATTTACCTTTGAAGCTTTTTTTTAACTTGTGTATAGGATTTATTTGGATGGCTTTTTTTTCATCTCTTAAACATACAAGCTCGGATGAGAACCAGTGTTTTCAACGTTCGTACCGTTTATTTCGTGCTTCGATGACTAATCAGCGAGTCTTCGTGTACCAAACTCATAAAGACTTCTGCGAATATGAATTACGAGTGTATTTTTACTTCAAAATTGAAGTGGAGTATATATATTCTCGGGTACTTCCGGGAACATGAACGTAAATTAATATACATACAAATAACCCGCAACTTCATTTTACCGTTAAAACACCGACTCATGTCAAAGACAATAATTCATGAATGCAACTCCACGCACGAAATTCTTACCAGAAACGAGCACCTCAATAATACATTTCAATTAAATCTGACTAACATTACTCTGCCACGCGCATCGCTCCGTAAGTAATAAACTTTAATAAACAATATTTACGATCCATTATTCACCTCTCCGCGAAACAACGGGGGACAAAGCGAAAGCCGGATTTTCCAGCCGACGAAAAAAAGCTCGGCTCCCAACGTTTTTAGCTCGGCAGCGCGCGCACCCATCGTCCATAAAACCGATCGGCGTTTCTCGGTGCGCCGTCGTCGTCGTCGCGCGCGAGCTCGCCCAATTCTCACGCGCCTCGCTCCGAAGAAATGACACACGGGAGAGTCGCGCGAAGGCGAGAGAGGGCCCAAAGAAAGCTCTAGACTCGCGGCGCAGCTGTATACATCGGGTGATTAGCCGCTCGTAAAAGCGGCCCCGATAACGCGCGGCGGCGGGGCAATTGGCGAGCGGCCAGCGGATCCACTAAATCAAAGTGCGCGCGCGCGCGCACGCGAGAGCGAGCGAGTAATCTGCCTGCGCGCGAGAGCGCCGCCGTCGCATACGCACCGATCGTAAAAGTTCCGCGGTCGCCATGCGAACGGCCGCGCGGAGAAATCCTAGAGAGGCTCTAATGGATGGAAGCGGCGCTGCTTGATTTACGGCCGCATAAGCGACACCGTCTTCCTCGGAGAGGTTGTCGCGGATCTTCCGCTCTTGCGCTTCGATATGGTGTAGGTGAAAGGTAGCTTTTGGCTTTTGTACCTGGATGTTGGGATTGAGTTGTGGGCCTTTCTAATTTTCAGGATAAACGTTGGGTTTTTGTGCTAGTCAACGCGTGTTGATTGAATTGAAAGGCTCGTTCAGAGTTTTACTTGAAAATTGGCGTTTAAGCTTAAATTCCTAAACAAAGTCGGTTAAAAAAAAATGTATTGATTGAAAAATAAATTTTTTGTAAAACGGTACACATCGACATTTCTGTATTTTTGAAACAAAATTGTATCGGATATTACACGTTTACGATACTGTTTCAGCACTAAAGTTTATGGCGAAATATGAGTTATTATTCGGAAAATATTAATGCGTCACGGCGAATAAAAGTGTTCGAAAATGCAGACATAAATATTCATGTGTCACGGGGAATGCGGAGATTTTTGAAAATGCCAAAGCAAAAATAACCGCGTATATACAGTATCAAGTTTTTGTGAGCGCGTTGCGAGTTGCGCAACATTTTCGGATTTATGGGAGACCGGCGGCTTTTATGAAATCTGATACTTTTTCAAATAAAGCAACGACGTTACTTCATCAAATATTTCAGTTTGCATTTTTCTCCGCCTCTCCATCCATCGTCAAAGCGCCAAAAGGCCACTCGAACGTGTCGCCCCAACGCCAAGCCTCCAAGATTCGACCCGGGAAATGAAATATTCAATTGGAAAGCGAGGGCCCTCCCGCGCTCCGCTTCCCTTATCAACCAGTCCCCGAAAGCTGCCGCGGCTTTCCCTCCGCATCGCGCGCCATAACTCAAAAAATTTTTGGCGCCCGAGTCGGGCCCGGCAGCACAATGGCCCATCAGGCACACTTGCAATTCAAGCGTCAGCGTATAATGCCTGCGCCGAATCGCAGGCACGCATTGTCTTGCGGCGTATCCTAAAAATGAGAGCTCGCCGCGCGGCACGGCGCCTCGATACGGTGATTTCCGACCGGATAAAAATCGATAAACCCTCTCTCTCTCTCTCCTTCTCTCTCTCCATAATTCGCTTTCGCAATGGGCTCAAGCAGCAGCAGCAGCAGCAGCACAAAGGACCACCCGTTGCACAGACACACACACAGCTCGAGAGACGACGGGTTATCTCGGGCGCGTGGGACCGCCCGAAGATATTCCCAACGATCGTATATCTCTGCTCTCTCTCTCTCTCTCTCTCTGTGGCGCTGCGCGCGGAGCCCCGAGATTACGTTGCATAATCGCGAGAGAGCGCGTGTCTATGTGTCGCGAGAGCGATCTATAAGAGCGCACCGCGCCGTAGAAAGTGCACATTGAGAAAGCGAGCGAGCGCGAGCGAGCAAGCCCATAAATTGCTCCGTTCCCGCTTGCAGGAGAGCGAACCCCTCCGCGCGAGAGAGCCTAAGCGCCAAGCGGATAGTTTCGATGCTCGAGGCGCCGAGAGCGCGGTGTGCGTTGCGGATAAAAGAGGGGAAAGTGAAATTTTTGGAAGCAAAGCGCGATATCGAGCTCTCCCCGCGGCCGAGGGAATTCTCCAAGTCGCGAGGGTGTACCTGCGGAGCGTGGCGAACGTTTGTATTGGAATCGACGAGAGGAACATTTTTTGCAAAGCGGGAAATTGGGTAACTGTTATAAATGGGGATAGGATTGTAATAACGGCGCATTGTGCGGGGTTTTAGTCTCTCGCCCGGTGCGTACACGGGAGATTTCTTTAATCAGCGAGATTTCGTTAAGAAATCTGCATTCAAATGCGATGAAAGGGGAATTTCTTTGCGAGAATTTTTCGCTAGGAAATGGGGAATTCAAATTTCGTTCGCATTTATATCCTTCTGCGCTTGGAACTCTGCATTTAGCTAAATAAATATATTTCTCAATCGTTGAGCAATCCCCCCTTTTGAATATATAGAAACTTTTTCATTTGGCTCTTAAGTTCGTGCCCTCGTTATAATACAATCTTCTCTCAATGGGACTTTTTCGCCACTTTATAATGCGAAATGCAAATTTCTTACCGTCGAGTTTTGAAGCATCGGGATGAGCATTAGTCAATTTTCGTCTAATGAGGAATCCCGCGAGTTTACAAGTACCTCCATTGAAATAACTTTTCAGCACTAATGAGAAACAAAGGTCTCGAGAGCTTAATGCATTCGGGAATCAGATATCGAAACATCGTTAATAAGGCTCTCCGCGTAGCCATTACCGATCATCCAGAAACGTAAATTCGCCGCGTTTACAAAACAAACAAATGCTAATTTCAGTCGAACGAATTGCGCACTTGACGCGGCAACAAGTAACCGAAGCTTGCTTATACGTATTTCGAAGCGGACAAATCTCGCCCGAAGCAACGTGCGTCTAAAATTTTTCACCCAGCGGAAACGTTCACGCGAGAAAGCGCAACTGTACATATACATGAACTTACGCAATCGCGTCACTCATTGTGAGCCGGCAATGATCGGTGCGCGAAACGAACATACTAATTACAACGAAAGCCGACAATTACGCTCTCAGATTTCAGTCGATACATCCAGCCGAAATCTCGCGTGTTCCATTTTCCGATTGTAATTCGAGCCGGCAAACTAGGCAAATGACGATAATAAGCCCGCGCGTATTCCGAGTCACTGCGCCGCCGAATGAAAAATTCATACAGGGATTTACGTTACGCAAATGAGTCTAGGCGCGCATAAGAGGGCGCACCGACGGACGAGCATTTTAATGGGGCCCTTGTTAGCCTGCGAGCTATGCGGTTGCCGGTGGATGTGCGGTTGTTATATTGATTCCTTGAATTTTTAGTTTTCTCCCGTTGCATTCGACCGATTATTTTGTGCTGCCCGCATTAGTTTCGTTTTCAATTCGGCGGCGCGCCTGGAATTGAAATAGAATTTTAATTGAATTCAAAATCCTTGATAAATATTATATCGTAATGCGTAATTAGCATTTTATTCAAAAGTACAATGAACGAAAGTCTAATTAATTTCTTTGAAAAGAATAAATTACATTTTATGTAATGCCATAAACAAAGTAACAACTTTTATAAAAATTGTTTATACCTCTCGCTTTTAATGAATGAAAACACCGATACCTCTGTCCAAACTAGCTTCGTATACCTACATCTCTCATTATTTATTTCCCTGCACAAAAAAACAATTAATTGCACCTTCATTACTACACTCGCATCGTCCAATAAATTATTCCCCCTCCCCTCCCTAATCCCGCCGAACCAACAATCCCCCTAAAAATTGCTCAATCCACAGCATATTCGCCGCACCGCCGCATCCTTTGTTCTCCCACACTCCGCAGCGGCGGCATTTCTTATAGCGTCGCTCACCGGGCAAGAAAACAGGCTAATGGCCCGTATCTATACGGATCGATCGACCTATCGGAAAGCACTTTGTCAAATCCGCCGACTTTTCAGCTCCCCTCCCCCCAGAGCAACGCTTGTAACTTATGAAGTCCGATGTTGATTGATAATTCTCGAGTAGCGGATAAATCGGCGCGAGCCGCGGAGCTTAGATTAGATTAGCGCCGCCCCGCCGCGGGCCTCGAAATCCGCGTAATTGTCTAAGGTCTCTATTCCAGTGGGCTTTTATTTATTTGCGCCCGATTAGAGTACGGTTGGGAGCTATATGCGATTCGGGAGGGAGAGAGCCGAGTGATGAAGTGCGCCCGGGATGGAGTTAACTGCGAGTTTTGCCGAAGGATTTATCTGGCCGCGATGCTTGAATGTGGTAATTTGAGGTTTTAGTCGAGTCGATAGATTAGCATAATTTCGCTTATGATTGAGGGTTAATAAATCGCTCTCGATAAGCTAATGGTGGGGAATATTGTATTTTTTTCAGACTGCAATGACAAGAGCGCTTTGAACTGGCTTTGTGTCTTTAAAATTCTTGTAGATAGAGGATATAAGAAGGAAAATTTATAACATTTAAGAATACCGGAAACATTTTTTTATCGCCACTTTTCGCTTTTAATACTGAAAACACACAAAGGGTCTCCGGATAGAAGAGATCCGTTATAAAAAGGCGGCCAAGTGCATAAATAAAAAACTTGTACTTGAAAACTGCACGTAATAAATAATTTCGCGAGTATCTGACTATTTGTCACGGTTGTCATAGCGGCGGCGACAGTGACTTATGACTGTTCTTGCCTGTCTAGACTTAATTGTTTCAAACGCTCAAAATGCGTGTAATCTTCCAGCTGAAAAAATGCGTACATTTTAAAACGAGATCTCTGCTCTAATCTAAATGTAGATAAACGTTGTCAAGATTATCAGTAATTTTTCTCGCAATTTTTCTCAACATAATTGCATTCCGAAAGCTTCGAGATCACTTCCTCGATTTAAATACCTGTGTGCCTTTCGAAGTGCACGAAAATAAATCATAATCGCAATCAATGATGGTAATTCTTTACCCTGGACAAACGAAGTCGTCAAAAATTGATCTCACTTTCGAATCGATAAATACTTTCTCTAATCAAGACACGTCTTTCCGCAACAAATCCCAAGGAAATCCCACTTTCCCCCGATGCACCAGGCCAGGAAAACTCCCGTCATCCCCCGTCGACGCTCCGCGAAAAGAGCGAAAGTCGGAACGAGCGCCGAGTCGAGGCGTCGCGGCGACACCCCTTGTTTACAAGGAAGCAGCCTCGGCGCGCATAAATTGCCCGCGGCGGCGGCGGCCATTGCGTATTCCGCTCGCGGCCAGCCGCCATCCGCCAAAGTGCACTGTGCGAGTGTGCCTCTGGTGCACGCAAGCACACGACGCAGGTATGCGCCGCCGCCGTCGCCGTCGCCGCTGCTGCTCTGTGCCACTGTACGCGGACACGCCCTGCTCCGCCGGCGAGGGAAGGGACGATCTTTTTCTTTGTTTCGCGAGCATTTGAGGGTGCTTCGCCGACGTGGAGCTTGGGCCTTTAGCTAAAGTGAGATTAGAGAGTTTTTAATGGGTACAGAGTGCAATTCGTAGATTGAGAAGACTATAGTAAAGAATGTTTTTTTATTGGAGATTTGTTAGTGCTGTAATAAGACACACCTTTTTTGTTTAAATTAATAAAACAATAGTGTAATATTTAATACTTGAAACATAAAAAAACTGGTTAAATTAAAACAGTTGGTGTACATTATTTTATTAAAAGCTCGTACCAATTTACTACGCCGTTCTTTGTGCTTTATCTTTCACTCCGTTATAAATTCTCGCGAAATAAAAATGAAAAACTAAATTTAATTTCTTCATACGGGAAATATATTATATTCCCAACGCTCAGAACAAAATTTAAGACGCATTAATTAATTTAAGAAAGATATTCAAAACTGATCTCTCTCTCTCTCTCTCTCTCTCTCTCTCTCTCTCTCTCTCTCTCTCTGTGCAACGAAAAATATGCCGGAGCCTAACACGAACGCCGCTTCTCGCGTGTGCACTAACTGGTATGTAATCAAAAAGTGACACGTAAATTACAGGTGCCGTAGATATTGTAAATAAGTATATTTATTTGCAGGCAGTTAATAATAATTTAATACAAATTATAGTCCTTAAAATTGAACGTAATTCCAAAAATGATAATAATGTGAAAGTTTGTGCATCAATCCTTTGAAAAGTATGAAGATGATTATATGCCGTTGTGATGTAATAAATTACATTTTGCTCATCATTAACAAGTTCTTCAAAACACTTTATACAACCTCGACTCTCAGCGTTGAGAAATTCAAAAAAGCTAATCATTAAAATACGCTCAACCCCTTATTTCCGTCGAATAAAAAACCCACAAAAACTTGCCACTTCACCGCTCCGTCTCTCCTGAGATCCTAATTAAAACTTGAGCCACTCGCAAATCACTTAGCCGGGAGCCGACAAGCACCGAATCACTCCAATCAATTGTCGCAACGGTCCGCAATAAATCTCCCGGTCTAAATTCAAATCTCCTCCTCTCGTTACTTTCCCTCGCGCACTGCACAGAGAGAGAGAGAGAGAGAGAGAGAGAGAGTCACGTGGGCGTGCGTTTTCGCTCTCTCGCGCGCGCGTTGCGTGAGCCGAGCGAGTTTCGCTGTCCCCGCCGCATGATCGAATTCGCTTTTCCCCCGGCTGCCTTTCTTTTTTCCAGCGGCGCGCGGTGATGTCTAAGAGTCGATAAGAGCGAACGAGTCGCGGGAATATTAATTGCGGGGGAGGGTTTAAGAAAGCTGCGCGCGGAGCGCGGCTTTTAATCGAGAGATATTCGATAATTTATGGAAAGCGTATGCGGGCAGTTTGTCATTGATTCGACGGAGGAACGCTCTCGAGCTCGACGAGCGAATTTTGCAGTTTTGGGCTTTAAATGCAGGTCGATTGCGCGCGACGCGTCGTCGCGTAATTGCCTTTGGGTTTTTGTTTGGCTTGGATTAGAGTGCAGTTTGTTGTCGGGTGTCGGTTTGAGGTTCATGTTTACTGTGTTTTTGTTGAAATCGAGGGTAATTGGGGGGGTAATGGAAGCTGCTCGTAGCGTAGAAAGTTTTTACCCTTCAGCATAATGTGCGGTTAATTGAAGGATAAAGCCTTTATGAATAATATAACGTTTTATTTTTATCAGGCATCTAACTAGTATTTATAAAATATTTAAAGACACGTATTAATATCAAATTAGAAAATTAGCAGTATTTTAATACTTGATTTTGCCTTCAAAAAATTGTAATACATCGGGGGAACACGAATTTTTTCACTTTGGCATAAAAAATTTGAAGGAAACAGTTACAATGTTCAAATACCGCGTTAATTCAGACTAAAACCAACAATAATAAGTCCACCAATTCCACCCTAAATTCGCACCCGCCGCGGCCGCACTCGTCTTTTGCCACGCCGTTCCTCGACATCAAAGCGTATCTCTCTCCCTTTGGGCTCTTAACGCAGACGACCACGTAGCGAGGTCTCGAAGCCAAGATTCAGCGGGAGCTGTCGCGATATGCAAATCGGCGCGTAGCTCCTCGACGAGAGCGCGAGTTATAGACCGTCGTCGGCGCGGCCTCGACCTAGGCTCGTCGAGCGCCTCTCGCGTATAGTAAGAGAAAAAAAAAGAAACGTACGGCGAGAGAGGAATGGATATGGAGAGGCGAGAAATAGAAGAGGAAACGGCGGCAACGGCGGCGGCGACGGCCGACGCGCGCTGAATAAATTCGGGCGAAGGTGTGCGCGAGCGCGCCGCATGTCATAGGCGTTAGTTCTGGGAAGCGATAGAAAGGAAAAGATTGCCACGCTTCGAGAGAGAGGGAGAGACTTACTTTGAATGCGCATTTCGAGGCGCGAGGAGCGGACGAGGGGAGAGAATGCGAGTTTTCAAGAAACTTTGGATACGAGGAGGTGGCTCGAGAGTGATTTTTCAAGCTGCTTCTTAAGCTGGCGGGATTTTTTTTAGCGGAGCTTGCGGTTTTTTGGCTTTTAACTAGTTAGCCTTACTAAATTTTTTTACGTTACGCAAAATAAGCGGTGCGCTGTTGCTTTCCGAATAGCTTTTGAAATATCGTATTGCAATATTAATTAATAAACAACGGCAAATTATAAACTGTGCATAAAATATCGGAAAATAACTTACTCCGTCAATTTCCCCATTAAAGAATGAAATTTCGTAAACAACCAATTCCCCGAAGGAATCATATTCTCTCCGCCGCACGAAATCTTAAACCTTCCTCCGTCGCAATTCCCTCGCCCCCTCCCCACACTTGCCGGCTCGCGAAATTGAAACGAGCGCGAGATCAACCCCTAATACCCCGCGCGCCTTCGCGTGTCTCCGGCCATTCACGGCCGGTCTTTATATCGCGCCGAGCCGCCGCGCGCCGCTGCATTTATTGCGGCGCGTTATTACAGGGACTTCGGGCTGCGAAGGATTTTCGCGGGCCGCGCGTGATTTGTTTGCGGCCGGGAATTTATCGTCGGCGCGACGTTGATTAATGAGATTATGCGTGTGGCTCGGTTTTTATTCCGAGCCTCCGCGGAGACGTGATGGGGGGGGGGGGGGGGGGCTTTTTGGTACTGCTGAAATTTAATTAATAATTTTGCGGACGAGGTTTCATGCGATTTTGAAAGAATTGGAGATTTTTGAGTGTTTGGAAAAAAAAAACGGTGGAGCTAACTAGAGCTAATCGCTGTAAAACGCAGTATTTTCCATATTTGTGTGAAAATAAAAGACGCTGTACTTTCATAAGTTGAAAAGAGTACATGTTTTCATTGCGTGCGATAACGTTTCAAAATAAATAATCAGATTACACCGTTTGAAGGATTTAGTTGAAACTTAAGCCGATAACGTTTTAACAACTCTAAACTTTATCGAGTATTTCAGGAATTTTCAATTTCTATACGAGAGATAGAGAGAGGGATTCGGATAAAACGAGATATTCCTCGAATACATTACAAAAACAGGATTTTCGCCTAAAGGGATTTAGGAAGATTTTCTGAATTTACTACTGGCGGCTAAACCAAAGTGAAAGTCCGATAACTTTTTTCCTAGCATTAAATTACATAATATCTCAATTTATCCCGTCGCAAACCACTTAAACTAGCAGTTTTACTCGATTTCCAATTATTCGATTACCGTAATGGTTTAATTGGGTCGGACTTCTGTATCGATAAAAATAGGCGTTTCCCGCTAAAAGGCCCGATATAACAACGATTTGTAAAAAAAAAAAAAAAAAAAAAAAAACAGCCGAGACCCAGAAATTTGACGCTCAAACGACATTTCGAGAAATTGGATTGCAAAAGAGAGAAAGAGAAGAGGCGCACCTGGCAATTTTCGCCGTCAGACGCGATAATAGTCCAGGGACGGCTGGAAAATTTTATTTTCCGTATAGCCGCTACGTGCACAATTGTACATTTCAAAATAAGTTTTCGAAGCTTCGGGCAATGCCGCTCGGCGCACCGCCATCGAAATTGCCAGTTATTCACTGGCGTATTCCCTCTTTTTTCCTTATCATTTTCAAAGGCGAGTGTGGTACACCTTTTATTATCAAAAATTTGCATACAATTACCAGTTTCGTAACGTAATTATTAGTTTACCGAAGATTTATCCACTTCATTTCGAATGACCTTTCGAAGTGGCAAAAAAATCTATCACGAATAAAAATTCGTTAGCAGCCTCTGTTTTTGAAGCAACAGAGTTAATTTTAAATTCAAAGCGTTACACGCGATCCTTCGCCGGCCTTGGCGACGCTCTCGCCTAAACAAGTCTGAAAAAGAAATAAATGCAATTATCCGTCAATCGACATCCACTCCTCAACAGAGCGGCGCACTCGACGAAAAAGACGAACAAGCAGCGCTCGGCAGCAGAAAAAAAAACGCTCGCCGCAGCCGGCAATCGCTCGAGACGGGAAAATCAAGCCGGCAAAAAGCCGGCACTCGAGCACGGAGGAGAGAATCGGCTGGGGCCCCCCTTGAAAATCGTTCGATTAGTCTCTCTCTCTCTCTCCCGTTCGTTAGTCGCCACCCTTCGGCGATATCGCCGCGAGATTAGAGAGTCGATGCAACGGGATTTCGAGAATCGGTATATACGGCGTGTGGCTAACGAGCGCACTTTTCTGGCCGATCGATCGGATGTACATCGAGCGTGCGGCCGCCGCTATTGCCGGAGCTCGCGCCGGATGAAAGGGGGGGGCTGCTTTTGTTTTCGGCGGGAACGGGAAACGCTCGCGGTCGCGGTTTTACTTTTCGGAGAGGCCTTGCTTTTGAAATCGACGCCGAGCCGAGGGAAAGAATGCTCGGCGCATTCGCGCTGGATTGGAAAACGATTTGTATGTATATAGGATTCGATACATTTTTGGACGGGACGGTGAAAGCGCGCTCTCCGGGTTTTGTTTCTATAGCGGTGCGCAATGTTTCGGGTTGCGGGAGTTTTTGAATTCTGCAATAGCTGACGGCAGGTTGCGGAAAATTGATTTTGGCGCTGTTATTTCTGGAGCGAGACTTGTTTGTATCAATAATTATTTTTAACCGCGTTGCACTTGGTTGGATCGATAATTATTTATAACGGTTCGGCTTTATTTGTATTTTATAAGCTGAATAAGTAAGTGTCGCTGTTAAGAATCGAGAAAACAGTAGCGTATATAGAAGGAATCCAGAAATAGTTACAATCTGTATACACGTCAATCTTGAATTCAATTGAAAAATTTTATTTTTATTTAGAAAAGTTGTGAAAAAATTTTATCATTCTACAATATCGCGTAAAAAACGGCTGACCAAATACGCACTGTTACCACTTATTTTTCTGACACTCGTGAATATCCGCACCTTTTTACGATGCAATTCTTGTTCTCTATTACCGACACTTCCTAGAATCAAGTCAAGGCTTCTTTCTATCATAAACAATATCAGTCATTTATGAAAATTTTTCTCCTCAAATAAAAAAATCTACATACTTCACGTACTTCGAATATAAATACAATACTTCGCACACAACAATTCCATCCGCAGGGAAAAGGAATCCCTCTAATAAATTAAGTCCCGCGCGCGTGCCATCCATTTCAATATCGTCCAATTACATTGTCACCGATGAAGGCGGCCCGCATACAATAAAATTTTAATAAAAGCCAACCCCGCCGCCGTCGCAGCTACCCGAAGATCCCCGGCTTTTAATTTACAACCCCGCGGCGCGAGAGCGAAATATATACACGACATCGGCGGGCACAATATCGCGTCATTTAATTACGGGACGGCGGAATTGAAAGGCGGCCCGGGCTTATCAGCGGCCGAGCGCGGGGGCCGCCTTCTGCTCCGCAGATTTATCGGGGGGCGCGGGACTTCGCGCGCGTTTCTGCGGCGGCGCGACAAGTGCGCCCTGCATTATCCGGGGGCCCCGCCGTAATTGACTGGGATCTGCCGGTGCGCCGCGCCAGATATCGATGGAAAATTGACTGCGGGATGCTCTCTCTCTCTCTCTCTCTCTCTGCCTTGGCTGTTCCGCGAGCTGCTCCGAGCTCGATTAACGAAGCGACCAACTTTGGCCGGGAGCGCCGTATTTGGCTCGTTAAGCCGGTATTGTTCCGCTACAACGTTTTGAAAAGCCCGAGCGAGTTTTGAGAGGGTTCTGAATGAAAATTCTTGCTCAAAGTTTTGATTTGAATTTCTGAAATTTTAGATTTATTTCTGTAGAGTGCAATAAAACAAAGATATATTCAAACAACGCAAAGCTTTCACCCGTTAAACCTAAACGACTCTCTTGTCTCCTCTTCAGCAAAATAAAACGGTAAACCGCATCCAAAGCAAAAATCTCTCCCTTCTTCAAAACAAATATATATCTCGAGATGTCGGGCAATATGTCCCAAGCTCCCGGCAAATACCTCGTACAGTCGTCTAATGAAAGCGCAGCCCTCGTGCACACACCTAGCCAGTGGATTTCGTCTTGCGCGTACAGACCGCCTACAGAGGCCTACAGAGGCCCCTGCCGTTACACACACATCGCAGCCGATCCGACGACGCGTGTATTTCCTCCCCGGCACAGCGTAAACAAACCGCTGATTGCTTATTCCCGCGACCGCGCGGCGACGTCGGCTTTCCTCGGTGCAGTGCATGTGGGTATATACGTACATTCCCCTCCAATTTCTCGAGCCCGTGCTTTTCTTGGACTATACGCGATTGCAAGTAAATATACAGCGAGAGAGCTTTGCCGAATGATGATCGAAATATGTATATATGCCCGGGAAATGAGTCCGACTCGTTCCGCCGGCGAAATGATTTTTGTGGACGAACAGTTGGTCAGGCCTTTATTTGCCGACTTTGGACTGTATAAGTAAGTTTGTAATGCTCACGGTAATTTTGCTTTCTGTTCCAGGTAAGGCATTGCAAATATGACTGCGGAGATAAGAAAAAGCACTTTCTTGATCCTATCGTCCTTAAGTAAGTTTGCCTCCGAGGTATCAAAAGTTTACTCGTTAAAACTAACAATTCGCTAGTATATATTTCTCACGAGCTGATTTGAATATGAATATACGAGAAAATTCGTATAAAACGATCGCTCAATTAACATGCGTCTTGCGTATTTTATTAATTTCCGAACCAGGATATTTATAACAAAATTAAAAACAACCCAAATACATATTTAATCGTCGGCATTCGAAACTATCATAAAAGTTGTATTCAAATTAACGCGCTGAATATTTATGAGCCCGCATCGACCAAACTCCGCATAAATTGATTTTACACTCGAAAGGCACGTCGAAATATATTAAAATACACGCAACGTTCCACCTCCGAAACTCCCCCGAACCCTTCTTTCAAACCCGTGACTTTGTCAAAGCGTAGCGCACTCCATTCAGTGCCAAACACCGACCCCCGACCATTTACACCCTCCAAACAAAAGCAGATAAACACAGGCCGCGGTAAAAATTTCGGCGAAAAAACAATACACGTCGCCGCGCGCAAAAAATCTATCGGAATCGAGGAACAACGGCGGGTTCAATTTTCCGGGCGGGCTTCCATTATATCTTTCTACGGCCGCGAGCCCGACCCGAAAAATGTGTTCCGCGTGCCTGTATTTGCCTCGACCCGCGTTAATCAACAGTGCGGATCGCCTTTTGGTGATGTGCAGCGCGAAACTCCCCCTCCCGGCGCATGCATGTGTACGTACTTGCGGGGAGTATTTGCTTGGGCTTGAATGAGCCTGCCTGTCGGTAAACAGGGCCGCGCACGAGCCTCGTGTCGACGTGCGTCGACTCTTTTGACAAACACTGCACGCCGCCGGAGCGGGTCGGTGTGTTTGAGGCGCGCGGCCTGCATTGTTTCGGGATTTTCTCGTTTGTATCGGCGATAATTTTGATTTTCATATTTCGGCGGCTGGACGTATGAATTTTGAAGTTAAATTCTTTAACGTCGTTGCTAAAATTTTTGAAGGTTTTTCGATTTATAAGTTTTTAATTTTTATTAGCATATTAACGTTTGTTCATTAATTGATTTTTTTAATACACAAGCTTTATCATTTATTAAAATCAAACATTATAAATACAATCGTAATACGTTCAATTGGAATAATAAAAAAATAATAATTAAACTCTGTTATTAATTTACTAAATATATAAATAAACGACAAAAGCGCATTAATGAAATTCAGCGCTCGTACTCCCATATCATTTTCCAATCCTCGCTCCCCTCACCCTCCGCCACTTTATATCCGAAAAATCATAAAACCCGGCGCAGAAAAAAAAATCAATCAATAACTCCAGCAGCGGAACAAGCCAAACAAACAAAAAGCGAATAATCCTAAAATACCCAGGCTCATCCTAAGCGGAAAATCGAACGATAAGCAGCGACAGGAACTGCGAGTCTCCCTCTCTCTCTCTCTCTCTCCGGAAAGTAGCATAACCAGGGGAATATATCGCGATCGCGCCGGGTTATACGACATCGCGGCATAATATAACTCGGCGGCCAATGATCGGGCTCGAGCTGCCCGCCGTAAAAAAGTTTTTAAGGCCGCCTCGGAGGCGAAACTCCTCTCGAGCAGTGCATTTACGAGGCTCGTAAACTCATTTTTCCGATATCATAAGCACGAGACTGTCCCCCCCACTTTCTCTCTCTCTCTCTCTCTCCCTGCTTTTACGCGCTCCAATAATCGCGAGCGGTCCCGATGTGGATTTTACGTTGTTTTATATGCAAATGCTTGTGTAATCCAAGAGCGCGGCGAGGGGAGCCGAGGAAATTTTCAGAGCCCGGCCTGCCGTCTGCGAGAATTTTCGTTTAATTAATTGTTATTGCCGGACGAAAGTGTGAGCTATGATTAGAGGCCTGCTTGGGAAAGAATTTTAACGGCACTGGTTTACGGCGCCAGTCGAATAAATTGTTTTTGGATTTTAGCGAGAAATTTATTAGGAATTTCGATATGATGCGAAATGGATTTCGATATATTTCATTTTGGAAATTTAATTAATATTGTTAAATATATATATATGAGTAATTCATATACGTTTGAACTTTTACTTACATTTATTGGTGATATTGGACGCACATGAAATTTATCAAATTACTAATCAAGAATTTATAATATTAATCTAAATTGATTATTTTTAACTCCACTTTTTTAATCGAATGAAATTTTACTCTGCTCAATAAAAGCGATTATTATTATTATACATATATATTTCCACGTTAAAGCCAAGAGTTTAATGCACGTTTTTATATTTTAAATTTTACATTTTATATAGCATATAAAAGCAAACTAGAATTTCACCAAATTTCACGTTAAAATTTTTAAAACAAAAAACAAAAATCCGAAGCGGCGAAAAAAACGTCTTCCTCATAAATAAACAATAAATAAACTGAAAAGATATCAATAACCATTCTCGGAAAAGTGCTCCGTTCATCCTCGCGAAGCAACGCACTCGGCAATTACCGCGAGCGAAACGAGCACTGCCACTCGTTCCCTCTGAAAAAGCTCGAAGCGGCCGAAATTCCAGTCGCATACGCCGAAACTGCGAACACTCGTCCATCGAATATGCATTAAAACGAGAGAGATAGAGAGGCGCGTCGCTCGTTCATTTGGGCGAAACGCTCGGCTGCACACAAGGCCCGAGGGGGTTTATACTGTCGCGCTGCAGCGCTAAATTAATCATTTTCCCTTGTTTTCGGAGGCCCTCTCGGCTTATTTCGCCGGCCGAATATACGTACGCTCCGTTTCAACAGTTGTTGCCCGACGGGTGTTATTGTCGAGTCGGAGCTTGAATCTTTTAGCTCTTTCGGGGGTCAAGGGGGGCCGTCGACGATGTTGTCTTGCAGGTTTTAATTGCACAAGCTCGCTTTACTTACGACGTCTCGGAGGGATTCCGGGCCGGGGTTCGAGGGTGACTTGCGTTTGATATTATAACATAGAGAGAAGTTTGGCGGTTATTGATTGACGTAAATCAAATGGAAAGTTTAAACAATCAATCAGTTGCGCAGCGGAATTCTTGTGATTCTTTTATTAAAAGTATATCAAAAAGCGCAGATTAATTTTCAAAGTATATATTTTTTTTAAACCCGCTTTTATCTCGTTAATTGCATTTACATTGCATTCGAATGCCCACCAATGTTGAATACTAATTGCGAATCGCACACGAAATAAGTTCGTATCCCTTATTATTAATAAACGTAAAGCAGCGCAAAGCAATCCCCGCCCGTTTTTTTTTTCACCGAATCCAGCATTAACGCAGACAATAACGCACTGCGCTCGCGTAATTAAATCCCAATCTGAGCGCGAACAGCGTTATGTGCCGATCGACTTTTTAACGAGCTCCTCGGACGAAAGGCAAACAGTCAATCCATTATCGTCGTCGCGCTCTCGTGTGTGCCGTCGCGTTTAAAAAGCTTCACCCTTCCCACTCCCCCCGCAAAATCACGGTACTCACACATTAATATATATGTGCGTTACGTCGCTCGGATATCGCATTTTCATTATACGTCCCCGCGGCAAATTGCCCCCGCACTCCGAGATATTTACCGTTTTCCCGGCGTGCAGCTTTTTCTCTGCTTTCACGGAATCGACTTTCAGTCGGGGTATTTAAGCGACGTTTTCCGCCGAGTCCTCTTTCCTCGCGTTCGGATCTTCAAGTGCGTTTTTTTTTCAATGCGCCGCGGTGCTCCACGTCGTGGCTATTAAAAACTGCAGTTCTCGTGAAAATCAGGTCGACGAGGTTCTAGACACTTTGTTTGTGCGTTAAATTAAGCAGATTCGAAGCGAAAAATATCATCGCTTGTAAAATTTTCGACGCGCCGCGAGTGCATAATCCTTTAATCTTGCCGCGGTTTGACGTTCTGCGTAAGGAACTTTGACAGGCTGTAGAAGTTTTATGAATGGAGCTTATCCGCGAATCGGCTTAGATGTTCCGACAGTTTTTTCTTTGACGCGAATTGAAAAAAAATTCCCGACCCTCTTTGAGCAGGAATTTCCATTGACGAAATTTCTCTCGCGGAAACTTGCGCCACGTAAAAGTTTTTACGACCTCGGAATCGCGCTCGAGGACTTTTCGAAAAATATAGTTACGCAGGATTTAATTGTTTTATTCGAAGTGCGAATGCATTTTAAAATTTTGAAAAAAACGGTTGTTACGTAGTATCAGAAAAGAGTATACTAGATTTGTTGTACTTTTGCTATATTTTTTTGACTAATTTGCGTCAAAATTAGTGATAACTTTAAGCATTGAAACATCTCCAGAAAAGATTCTCCGTTCGTTATTTTGACGTATTTCATTGCAAATTAAACCAAGCCCATTCGCCAAAAGCCGAAGGACAGCTTTCTTTTGTGCGACAGAAGAAATCTCCTTCAGATAAAGATGCCAATAAAGTGAAAAAGAGCCTCTACATTGTTACTTTTACTGTTAAAAATGCCTTTCCGATGAAATATTTCTCTCGCCGACATTGATGATATTTTCTACATACGTATATAATAATTTTCCTTGAACTTAACAGCCTTGGCCTGCCTGTGTACTGCAGTTTCCGAATTCTCATATTCGCTTTGCAGCTTACAACAAGTTCGGCAAAGTAAATACACCCTTCAATCCGGGAATGATGTATGCACTTACACGTGCCGTGGATTAAAGTGGTTTTGCGATGAATTGCTGCTTTTCGCATTTAACGTTAAAGTTGCTGATTAAATTCCATCCGTTGAACGTATGAATAATTCTTAAAATAAAATAACAAGCCGACTTGTAAATGAAAGCTTTTTCATAACGAGGCACGCGTTCGTTACTCCAAATTGAAATACGCTTTTCCCGAGGGCGCGTAGCTTTTAATATAAAAACTTGAAGGAAAAAAAGTATTCGCTTTTCCATATTTTCATAGCCTGCAGTATTTAAAGTAGCTTAAAAGCAGATGGAAGTATCAGCGTCTATGACAAAAAATCCACCCTGAATATCGCGTTCGGGCAAAGCAATGTTTTGCTCCTCCAAGCGTCAGTTTCCCAAAACGCGTTTAATTACAAAAATAAGACCTCTCAAAGCCGGAAAAAGCGTTACCCTCCCATTTCCATCGTCCCGGAGGGAAGCCCAATTTCCCTGCAAAAAAGCAGCAGCAGCAGCAGCAGCAAAAAACCTCGCGGGAAACTCAATACAGGGCAACTTAAAACCCGGGCGCAAACAGCCATTATTTCCTGCGCTCGCAGCAGAGAGAGAGGGAGAGAGAGAGAGAGAGACAATATCGCGCGCGCAACAACCGAATTGTCGATTCGGCCGCTCCAGCTTCGATATACACTCAAGCGAGGGGGAGGGAGGGGGGGGGGCACAAAAGCTCACCGATATAA
>UCOL01002919.1:0-22183 GCA_900474335.1 Ormyrus nitidulus | reverse complement strand
TTACTCGAGTAGTATCAACATCATTACTAAATCAAGAACTTCATGATGCTTTCCTCTTCAATAAGAGCAATCTTGTTGTAGTCCAGGTGCATGGTGTGTAAGCCAGCATAATCTCTGTAAATGAAGTAATCCTGCCACACTGCTGGAAAGTGCAGATCTGTAACAGGGAGTCGATCGTCGACCTTTGACGAGTACAGTCACGCGATATTAAAGGCGACTAACGGCTATTATAATTTTAAAGCAAGCCATACAAACTAATTAAAAATTCTAGTTTAAATATAAGAACTGTGTGTTATCATATAAATATAATAATCTTAAAAAGCTATCTTATAAACGCATCAACAAATAATATGTTCTCCAAAGTTAAGTTCAAAAATGAGTGAAAAAAGTTTCAAAGTTAAATCGATCAAAGAAAGTAATGCAAATAAACATCAAAAGAGAAAAAAAGGACAAGGATCCACATCAAGTGATGTTGATTCCGAGGATCAGCAAAGTAAACATCCAAAAAGGATAAATTCTCAACCATTTAGTCAACTTGAAAAATTACTAAATAATGCCAGAAAAGAACTGGGACATCCACAGATTTACAAGAAGGCCCCAAATCTAAACACTAAAAACAATAAGGAAATTAAAAATCTAAATCCAGATAATTTGAGTAAAATAGATTTGTGTCTACCAACAGAAAATGAAATGGAATTTGGAAAATCAGACAAAGATCCGGAAACCGTTGGCAACACCCAAATCATCGAAAGCGATAATCATTTTCAAAATCCACAAGACGAAGTACAACAACAGACAACACATAATAGAACTAGTAAGCCGCCTCCTATTATCACAAATAATACAAATATTAGAAAGTTAATAGAAATTTTGAAACATAAAATAAAACAAGAAGACGCCAATATAAAAAATTCTATGGATGGTGACCATACTATTTTTGCAAGAACAGATATTATATATCAAGAAATTAAAAAGGTTTTAGAAGATAATAAGATCAATTTTTATTCTTTCACACCGAAAAACTTAAAACCCAAAACTTTTGTTTTGAAAGGTATCAACACTAGATATAACGAAACCGAAATCAAAGCAGAATTGGAGAACTTAACAGAAAATAAGATACAAATTTTGAAAGTTACCAGATTGATAACGAAAAGTAACAAAAACAATGAAAACGAAAAAATCGATAAACCAAACATTTTCTTAGTACAGCTGGCCCCACTCAGTGAAGGAAAAAACTTAACTAATATTAAAACATTATTGTACCAAAAAATAAGATGGGAACCATATAAGAGGAATTTAGTATTTCAATATCAAAATTGCCAACGAGTAGGCCACTCAAGTTGGAATTGTAAAATGGGTTACAGATGTGTAAAGTGTACCGCAAAACATAAGCCGGGAGAATGCAGCCTGCAGGAAGAAAAGAACGATCAAGTTACTTGTGTAAACTGCAACCAAAAAGGACAACCGGCCTCCTACAGAGGCTGCCCATACCTCAAAGACGCCCAGGTGATAGCCAACAATTCAAAACTAAACATGCGTGAAAATCGAAGCAAGAAGGTAAACACCGTCATACAAACAGGCTTGGCGATTTTAAATAACCCTACTCAAAATAAGACATATTCAAACGCGCTAAAAGTAGTAAATCCTACATGTGCTAGTCAATATTCGCAAAACCCCGGAAATAATTACAGTTCATACACCCAAAGGAATAGCAACGAAAATACAATAGAACAACACGATAAAATAAATGAATTAATTTTAAATCTTAAAAACGAACTAATGAGCACACTAAATTCACAACTATTCGAAGTAAAAAGTAACATCCTAACAATAATGAGTCAAGTTACCTTGAATAATGAAAAAATAAAAATTATATTAGATAACCTCAACGAAGAATGGACAGAGAACTAAACAATCAGATAATTAATAACAAGAAAGATTTTAAAATCCTAGCATTAAATGTAAATTCAATCATAACTAATGAGAGAAGATACACAATACTTACACTACTCAACGAGCACAAACCAGATATAATGTTGCTCTCAGAAACGAAATTAAACCCAAACCATAAACTATCTTTTAAGGATTATAATTTAATAAGAACCGATAGGCCAGGAGCCATTCAAGGAGGCGGTACTGCTATCCTGATTAAAAATCATTATAATTATACTATAATAAATTATAACAATACGAACGACGAAAAAGCATTGGAAACAACGTGCATAAAAATAAAAATCAACGATAACAATAACCTTATAATAGTTAGTGCACATGCGACAAATAAAAAGAATCGCTCATTTATACAAGAAATCAGTAATTTATTCTCACAATTCAATCTGAATCAACTTCATAATTATTATCTAATAGGAGGAGACTTAAACGCAAAATCCGAAATATTCGGAGGCATTACATACAACTCAAGAGGACAATACCTTCAAAAATGGATCAGTGATTTTCAGATTGAATATAAAATGAAAGCGATAGGACCGATCAAACCAACTTTCAAGCCAGCGAAGTCGTTTTTAGACGTTTGCATTATAGATGCAAGATTAAAAATAACAAATTTGAACCAAAATAAACTTGAAGTATTTAAATATGATGGGGACCATAACGGCCTAATAATTAAGATTAATATTAATGAAATTGGATTCATAAACGATCCAATTATTGAAAAACACACCTACAATTACAAGAGAACGAATTGGGAAAAATTTACTTCTAAGTTAAATAAAAATTTTAAAATCTCGATACCGACAGATAAAAATTTAAAGAAAGAAGAAATTGATAAACACTTAGTCGAAATAGAACAATTCATCACAGATAACATCAAAGAACTTATTCCCAAATTCCAAAAAGACAACAGTGTAAATAAATACATAAATAAGAGAATAAATACATTACATAATTTAAAAACTAACATTAACAAACAGCTAATCAAGTGCAGAAAAAATAAAAATCATTTTATATCTGAAATAGCTCAATTAAAATTATTAAGAAAAGAAATCATAGCAGAAATCAAAAGAGAATTTGCAATTTCATACAATCAATATTGGAAAAAGCAAAGAAAATCCATCGACTACAAAAAATCAGATACTTTCTTTCCCAAGATTAACTCTATGCTAAGGAATAAAGAACAAATCAAGATAGATGATCTAATAGTGCACGAAGATGCTGAAATATTGAATGATATAAATATTAACAAAGATTTATTAAACAAAAAATCAAATAGCTACATTATCAATGACGAAAAGCAAAAACTCAATATAATCGGAAAACTTCTGAGTAATGTAGGGGATTACCGAACGAACGTTACAGAATGCAGACTTCATGAAGTTATTACAAATACCAACACCGAAATCCAAACGAAATTAGAAAATGAATACAACAATCCCATACAACAATTCTCAGTGAACAATCCAGCTGATAAACCCAACATAATAAATATCGAGGAAATTCCTTTTTTCACAAACTCAATCATGTTATCAAGATGCTTCAGTCTTTTAAACAACAAAGTTTCCTCCGGAGTCGACGAAATTCCAAATATAATATTAAAACATTTACCACCAAGCCTAATAGCTGCATATGCAATAATCTTTAATAACTGTATTAACATAGGATATTATCCCGAAAATTGGAAGAAAGCAAAAGTCATACCTATCAAAAAGAACGGAAAAGATTCCAAGAATCCTACAAATTATCGACCTATAAGTCTCATGCCCAACATTAGTAAAATCTTCGAAATCTTAATCAATATTTCACTGAAAATTTTTTGCCACAAAAAAGATATTATACCCTCCAATCAGTATGGCTTCCAAGAACACCTCTCAACCACTCATGCAATAGTTAAGCTAACGGACGACATTTGTTGTGACAGTACAGATTGGCACGGGCCAATCTGGCTGTCACTCCGACTCCTTATGTACCTCTGGATCCTGGAGAGTCGCATCCAGGACCCAGGTGGCACTCACCCAGAGCACACACAACCCACCCGATAATACAAAGTAGAATAAAGGGGGGGATATATGGCAGCATCCGAGGGGAGCACCTGGAAGAAAAAAAGGAAGAGTCATTAGTAAAGGATTCAAGAAAATTACAGATTATAAACACTACAGAAGAGAACTATAGGAAGTGAATAATAAAGATCCTTACCTTTGATAATTGTGGTCGAAGCTCTCTGCAGTGGTCCTCGCATCACATCCTGTTGTCAGCACAGCAGCACGAAGAGGAAAAAGGGGCTCGTAGCAGCATTACACTAGTAAATACCCAAAGAAATTAGTGAGAAATACTACTTGGCGAGTGGTACAGCTGTCATATCAAGCTGTTGCGCACTACTCAAGCACTAACTATACTACAGTAAGGCATGCAATAGGGAAATAAAGTGATCTTACAGATCATTACTCACCTTTACAGAAATTGTGTAGAACCTCTTCGAAGCAGCACCAACGATGGGCCCCAGAGCAGCACAACAGCCTGGAGAAAAGGAGGCCAGGTCTCGCAGCAGCAGCAGCATAATCAGCTAGAAACAATCAAGCATTAGTATCTAGTTATTTGGGAAAAAGAGAGTGCACACCTCTGTTACAGAAAGAGGGTGCCTCTCACACTACAGATGTTTACATAAGTAAATGAGGTTAGAATGACACATATGGAAACAGTTATGAGATTTAATACAATTACAGGACAACTACAGATTGACTACGGGAAACATGCAAGGGAAAGAAACTCTACAAGCAAGGAAAACCCTACAGGTGGATACTTACGGCTAGATGAAGATCCGTAAAGAAAGCAGAGAGACAACGACGTCGGCCGGGCAGCTCGCCATCCGTCGGGTCTGCACCTGAAAAAGAAGAGGAAAGCGAGGGACGAGCCCCTTGAGCTCAACGATCAACTACAGGAACGTCAGTTATGCTTACCTGGAGGCATCCTCTTCATCAGGTTACAGCAACCACTTACAGTTGAAGAGCACGGTACATCGAAAAACCGCGCGCGGCGACACACTAGCCTCACCTCGACTCGCCGTACTACGCGAGTCGCGGCGAGGCAAACTGCGCCGGCGCGAACTCGGCACGGAGCGGATGCGGTTGCGAGCTCACGCTCGCACCGACACTCTCCACGGATCCGGCAAAGTGTTCGGTCGCGCTCGGAATTTGGCTCCGCGATACAGTTTTGGTGCCACGTGGCAACTATTGGAAGACGAGTTGTTCGTTGGGGTTCTCGGCGTAGAACAGAAGTTAATCTGTAAGTGGTGCTGCGAGGCAAGCAGCTTGCATTTATTGAATAAATTTCGGTCTCGAATATTTATTCGAGAGTTTCGCTCGCTCGCGCTCGCGGTTGGTTGTGTGCTCGCGGTGCGTGCGACGTGGGTTCGTTGGGTGTCGCGATTTCGTTTCTAATATCGCGGCTGGCGCCCGTAAAAGTTAATAGTACAGTGTTTTGGGTTTTGTTAATTAAATAAAGTTTGCAAGTAGTGGATAATATAACCAGTATCTGGGTGTTCATTTCAACTGCCTTTCCGAGCGGCCGAAGCCCGCTCTTATCCACGCGCTCTCCCTCTGAGCTTCCATTTTTCCCGTTCCCTCTACAGAACTTTTCCTACAGCTTCCCCCTTTTCCCCATCCTTGTGAGCGGTTTTGTAATCCCGAAAAACCGTCACAATATTTAATTTTTCAGTGTGATTTTACTTTACTTGCTTTAAACATATGATAGGATAGTCTACTAATTTTTAAAATACTAATTTAAAAAATAAAATATTAATCCTTTTATTTTAAGTTATTTCAATTTAATTATTTAGTTGCAAATATTTATGAAAATTCAAATCTAGCGAATGTAGCAAATTCTCGCGTCTATTAATTCCTTGCTGCCAAATCAAAATCAATCTTAGATGCTTCACAACACTCGGCCATCGTTTTTTTAAGAAGGAATGAAGGGCGGATGAATATTGAATGAGGTTCGAGTAAATGAACGTTGGAGACTATAGTTTATAAAAAAACGCATTTTATTAAACAATAAATATAGTATAATAAATAATTATTACAGAACAACTATTCCATTACTGGTGTCTCAATTAATTAAGCTGTTAAGTAGTATCGCAGTTCTTAAAACTCATCTCTTATACACTATATTCTCTTACAGGTATATTTACAAAAATATAAAAAAAAAAAGAAATGAAGAATATTTATATTGTAAATGCAAGTGATGTTTAAAAAAAACTGAAATGCAGAAATACAATGAAAAGAAATAGTAAGTGTAATAGATCTTTAAAATATCCAAAACGTACTTTCTCATCATAACTACATATAAAATACACGAACAAAAGCCAAAATTCGGTCGAAATATGGCTTAAAACGCATATCTCGTTCTGATATCCTCGAGCTTCTTAGAGACCTCTGAAGGTGTCCTTTCAAGATCGCCAGAAATACTCTTCTGCTTGGTGGGCTCAATGCTGTTAAATTGTTCGCAGAGATCACCATCGATAACGTTTTTCACAGGGTGATAATAGGAGCGGAAGCTTAGATGATCGCGGCCACAAAGGGGTGGGTGCTCAGAGCGCATGTGCATCTCAAGGTGCTGGAAAAAGTCATGATCTTCGTGACTGGTGAACGGCACGAGGACGCCTACAGTGCCGCTGAGGGTCGTGTAGACTAACGACTCGCTGCCTCCAGGGATGAGCGTCGCTTTCTGCAGCGACATGACAGTTTCGCCCACGTGGAAGCACGCAACCGTATCAGCCTTTTGGGAGGCACCGTTCAGCAGGCCGCGATCCCACAGAGCTTTGTTACCCGTTGGGTCCTCGTCTACGTCATCGTTTATGCCAGTTGCTAGACGAATCTATATTTTAAAATAAAAGTAATTAGTTTCATATATTAAAAAAAAAAGAATTCAGATACAAAGGATATAAAGAGAATAGATACTAACCACTGCAATATTGCCTAGTTTATCCGCTGTGGCTACAGTATCGTAGTCGAGTACGCATGTCGTGGTGATCCATCTCGGATGTGTATCATCAGCGAAAACGATCAATTGATTCTCTTGCCTCTTGTACCTGACTGCGTAAACTGACTCTTGTACGTCGCTCACGTAGATCCTCTGACCGATGGCGTTGATAGAGATCACAGCGTTTGGTATGTGCTTATTCTCGCACTTGCGCAGCAACTTTTTCTTACCCATATCATATAACCGCAGCATTTTGCCTACGCCGACAAGTACACGGCCCTGGTATGAACAGATAGCCAAGGGAATTTCATCGAGTGTCGTGCGATGAACGAGTTCAATACTTGTGCAATCCGCATTTACTCTGTAAAGAGAAAAATTTGTTTTTTTTCTGGATAAACAAAAACTGAATTATGAAATAAGAATTTTTTTTTTAAGTCAGCACTGCAGGAGTATCATCAGTGAGCAGATAGTGTGATATTGTCATCATTCGAGAATCAATAATTTAAAAGTAAAAATATATTATTATGAAACTTACTTGTATGTATAAAGAAATCCACCGTTACTTATTCTTGGATTCAATTGGTATTCTTTGGCAACACCTACAATAAGGAATTGTTGGTCTCCTTGGTTTGCAAATTTCACTAATGCCAAACTGAAAAAAAATTTTTTTTGTATTATTTATTTGCAAAATTAATACGATATTGAGTAAAAAATTTAAATAAATATTTTGTAACAAAGGTGTTTGCTTGCTTACGACTTCAGTAAGCAATAACTACAAACTGAAGATGGGATAGAGTAGCAATTTAATTTTCGCGTTTGTGCAACCCAATAGTGAAGAAATACACTAACGGAGAACAAAACGCGACATAAATTTTTTAACATTATCGTAAACTTACCACAATGCCGCAAGATTTTGTTCGAGTCGATGCACTTGGAAGGTTTGACCAGTCGTTGGAGCCATGAGACGAATCATCGAGGCCCACAAACCAGGTCCAGCCCTCGGCGCACCAAAAATTTGTTCGTTCGGTTCCTCTGAGAGGAAAGCCTCTGCAAGTTCGCGAGCGACAGCTGCTTCTTCAGCACCAGCAGCTTCTTGCATTTCCTCGGCCATTTGTAATCGGCGCTGCTGCTTTGTTTCTTCTGTGTAAGCATTGTGCTCCGTCTCTATCAGAATAATATGAGCGGACTCATTCTGAATAATGAATTTCCGTGGAGTGTACTCCAACGGAAAACTGACTTGGTTAAATACAGCTCCGAGTTTTTCTAGGGCCAAAATTCTGCAAAAAAGAAATTTTTGTTTAGATATGAATTTAATAAATTTTTGGGTTTTAAAGATTTATGAATTCACTTTAAAAATAATTTTTTGTAAGAAAAAAACTATTGTTTACCAAGTTACGACTTTAACAAGCAATTGATGCAAGCTAAAGATGGGATATAATTTGTAATTTCTTGTGCATCCCACAAGAGAACAAAGACGCTTGCAGAGAACAAAACGCGATCTAATTTTATGTAAATAAATGATATTTACCTTAAAGTGTTGGTGGAAATTGCAACAATACCCTCAGGACACTGCTCGGAACTGAATCCAGAAGCAAACTCGAGACTCTCATACGATAACGGCGTCAGATGGAAACGATTCTGATAGTAATAACTTAACCAGGATCGACTGCTCATGGCAAGTACAGCTTGATTACCTTGCATTCTGATACGGAAGAGCTTGACAGGCCGGGAACCGAGGTAACGTGTTCGCGTGTCGGCTAAATCACCGGAAATTGGATCCAGTACCGTCCTCAACAGTACTCCGTTTTGTAGACCTACAATTCATCAAAATTATAATTATTGATAAAATGATAAATAAAATATTTTAATCTTTTTTCTGAGAAATATTTTCATCATTATCAAAGGGGTACTAATCAAAGAATATCAGTTGAAACACGGATGATAAATTAATCATTTGAAAAATCTCATTTTGACAAATACTATATAAAAAACAGAAAAAATTACACACCGATATTCAAGTGAAGGGTCGATTGTATTTGACCGCTGTCTTCGTTAGAGTCGTTATCCTTGATACCCATTTCGACGATACAAAGACTCTCAGCAGCCGCGGGCAGCGCTTGCATACTCCTAGGCGCCAAACAGTCTGAAGGATCCAAGGAAATAATACGTACAGTATTATCCTGAAGGCCGACGGCCAAAAACCACGAACGCTGTTCTCCTGCGGCAACGTTGCCAAGGGCCATGCACATTACTTCCGATGGCATCTTTTTGCGTTCCGTGTATTCGTTCAGTTGTCCTGTCTGTAAAAAAAAAAAAAAAAAAATTTAGTTTTAAACCCCAAGTCTTTGAAAGAAAAATGTTTTTTTTTTAAAGTTATTAGATGTATGCTCCATAATGACTTCAACTGACAATAAACGAAAGCTAAAGATATAGGTAAAGCAAGTTGTTCTTCGCGCCTCTTACATCTTCGAGCATACGGTACAACTCGCAGAGAACAAGACGCGAAAAGAAAAGGAAATTATTATGTTATTTATGTTATATAATTAAACTTACAGGGTCCATTTCGAAATAAACGAGTTCACCGCCAGTCAAAGCGATGACAACTTGACGTTGATTCACAGCACATTTGATAATCGTCTTCTTACCCGGTGCTTTCCATTCATTGACACGTTTATCGGCACGAATATGACGGATGCCATCGGGATAAACCTGAAAAAGCAACAAATTAATCAATAACTATGTTTTTTTTTTTTTTTCTTTTCAAACCTTTTCAAAACAAGTTCCGTTTTTTAAATAAAATTGTTTAGGCTAGAATACCAGGAGTACTTTAAAAATATTTCAAGCACACCAACGATGCGAAAGCCTAATTTGATTTTGCACTATTTTGCGACCGACGCGTGGGGATGTATCCAGGTGTCGGAGATACCGCAGTGCTTATTATTTATTGAAATAAATATAATTACCTGAACCAATGCATCGTCGCCGAGAGCAGAACAGCTAAGTGTAGGTGTCGTACCAAGAAAGCCAGAATCCGTCACTTCCTCGACAGTTTCTCCGATACTAAGTACCAGAGTAGCGTTCACGAAGGATACTATGATGTAAGCATCGTATTCTTCTGTAATCAAAATTATAAATACTTGTCTAGTTCAGTCATATCTTGAACAAAGTAGCTGACAACCAAAACTAGCTTTGAGATTTTTCTACGACTGAACCCGTTATGATCCTTTGTCCTGCTTATACAATGCAATTTAAAAAACTAAAGACAAATACATAATAAGATGTACAGAATCATTTGCTTTTTGTCAGTGTTAACTGAACAGCAGCAAGTTCTAAAAGCGTCTTCTAGAACTATGCAATTTTATAAAATTGATTATTATAACAAAAACTGAGGACTTTTGCCTTAACGGATTATTGAAAATAGTAAGGGTTGGTGAGTTGTCTGGTAGATTCTTTCTCGCATAGCTCCCCTTACCTTTCACATTCATCCGCCAGGTATCGAACGACCGATCATCCATTGTCGGCGGCCTGAAAGGAGAGAACTGGTGTCTGATAAGAGTGTATCAAACCACCAGGCTTCAGTCATCTTTGCTTTTTTTTTTTAATTGCGATTTTTGTAAAGCAATGCCGACTTTATTCATTGAAATTCCAAGTAGAAAAAATTATTTTTTTAGACGTTTGCAGTTTTAAATCAGTGAAATTTTTAATCTAATGATTTTTTCTACTAGGTAAAACTCAAAGTCGCAAAAAAGACTTCTAAGTTGAAGTTGAAGGAAATAAGTACACTTTAAATAAGAAAACTTTGTTTAATGAAAAATTATGTAGAAGCATTCTGACTTATATAGTCATCAAAATTTAAGACTTTTCAAAATTTTCTTATTTTTCAGTCTTTGTATTTATTAAAAGTAAATACCGTCGTGCACACAAATAAAACGTTAAAAGTAAATTCTTGAAAAAAGAAGTGCACGACGAGACATGCATAATATTTTTGAACTAACCGTCGATGCGCCTTTTGACAGTCCACACAGCGTTGGGGTTACCGGGCAGCTCGCTCACAGCCATCTCAGAGACTTCCAAACCATGACGCAGGACTCGCAGAGTTGAACGCGGTCCACGGCCAGCAGCTATATACAATTGAGGTGTATCCTCGTTAGCCAAATCAGCAACCTGCAATGTTAATCATTAAGATGCTTTAATTGTTAAAGAATTCCAGACATAGATTTTTTAAACTATTAAATTTTTTTGAAGAAATTTGTCATTCCTTGATTCACTTCGACTTGCAATAACAAGTCGAAGGCGACAAAGAATATTTCCTCTTGCACTCGTCACAGAAAAAGAGCTTGGATTGTAGCATTCTTTCTCTACTTGTGAGTGCTGGCATTGTTAAATAATATGCTACATACCTGACAAGCCATAATAGGTGAGAGACTGTCCATTTCATCAACAAGAACTAAATTTCTTAATGGCCTTGGTGCAAAGAAGAAAGTGTCACCTTCTTCCAGAGGCATTGCAGAACTGAATTCAGGTTCATCATCATCATCACCCAAGTGTGCAATTTGGTACAGATAACTGAAAAAATTAATATATTTAGTACAAAATCAGTACAAAAATATTAATAAACTATTAATGTTAAAAACAACTTACTGGTTACCAAATTCTGAGGCCACAAAAAGAAAACCAGTCTTTAGCACACACATGCTAGTGGCTACAGGTACTGTATCAAAGTATTTGAGCTTGATTTCAGTAACGACGTCTTCGTCAGTCTCGAGAGTGATTTTGAAAATATCGCCCTGTTCAGTTTGCGCCAAGAAAAAGAACATGCTCTTTGTTTTGTGAGTGGCTGAACATACAAAAATCATGCCACGCTCTGGATCGTCAAGATCGTTCCTGCGCCTTGGAATCGGACAACGAATATCTGGCTGATCTCCCAAATTTTTATAGGTCAAGTAGTTCTCAGAGCAGATAAGTACACCACTTGGGCCGTCATTACCACCTGGTACAGAGACCAAAAAATTTGCGTGCTAAAAATAAAATAGCCGGTAAGTATTTCTGTAAGTTTTTTATTGCTGCAAAAAAATGTAATCTTTACTTACTTCTTCCAAAGGTTCACTGTATTTTCGTACAACATGATTAAGACCAAGATCAAGTTCGTAGAAAGTCAAGGTCTGTTGGGTTTTAATAGCTGCATCTCCAGTTGGATCAGAGTCAGCCTCTTCATAATCAATTTCAAGGCAGGCAAACATTGGGTTTTCAAAACCAACGTCTACACCTACCATGTGATACACAAGTGTATTACTTTTATGTGCTTCAAGAGGTGAAGAAATTGTAAGGCGTGCTTCTGGATCTCTGTTAAGAATGTAGACTAGTTTCTGTTTCTCGATAGCCCCTGCAGCATAAAAAATTAACTTTGATACCTTTGCAAATAATTGCTTGATTAAAATTAGAAATTTAATTTTTATAATATCATAATCAGAGATTTTTAATCAATAATGTTCAGTTGAAACACGGACTGATAAAATAATCATTTAAATAATTTAGTTAGAATTATTTATTTAAATATTATAAAATTATTTTATACCTATCATTACGGCACGTCCCTTAGGATCAATTGCCAAATACTGTCCAGGAACGATTCTTCTGCAACCGCTCTTGCCGAAAGTTTCTTGATGTACCTTTTCAAAGGTATTCTTGGCTGGAATGTACTCCAAAATGACGATGCGTCCAGAGTCCGATCCAACAACGATGTAATCTTTAGTACCACCAGTTAACCTGAAGGCCATCAGAGACCTAATGATGCCAAAGACTTCGACAGTCAGCATCGTGTGAACTTTTCCAGTGTTAGGATCTGGCCTTAGAAGCTCTAGTGATTTACCCCTTGAGACCAAGATTTCCTGCATCTTGGTACCAGAAAAGTTGCCGTGCACGGCATGGGTAATGCCGGTGGCACGTTGTAAGGTCAAGTTGTACAAATACATCTTGACTTTATTAATCTAATACCAAGTCAATGGAATGTTTGGTTACTCTGTAATTGTAACCAATATGCAAATTAGGAATAACGACTACCTACGGTTACATAACCTATTTAATATATGAACGATAAAAAGCACAAAAAAATACATAAAATTACTAGAAATACAGCTTAAAAGAATGTAATTTAAAAAAATATTGTAATAGGTGATAATAATTCAACTGCTTTAATTAACTAATTCATAGAACAATCTCAATTAAGTACACCATTTCAACCTTATCTTCTTTTATCGCACTCTAAAAATATCTAAAACAGTAACTTTTAAATAAAAATAATAAAAAAAAATGCTAAAAAAAGAGCAACAAACTCCTCCTCAAAAAAATCTGAACAACGAAACGAAGCCGACGCTCCAACGTTTTAGCGTTTTTCCAGGCCAAAGTACGTAAAAGCCTCAATAAATAATAAAATAAAAATGCGGATAACCTAGTTCCGCACAAAAATTACTTGTTTTCAGGACGGCATCGTCGAGGACTGAGGCGATGCTCGTGGATTTTCAGACCTTGGCAGCTCGCTGAAGGATGCGGCGTCGTCGTTTGCGTTGCAACGTCGCCATTCACGTTCCGCTTGGCAGTGGGCCGAGAGAAAAAATGGTGGCTCGAACCGGCCGCGTAGTAGCTGCACGCTGCAAGAGAGCGGAAAACGGAAGGCGGAGGTGGAGTCGTGGAATCTCGATGGCGCCACCGGCGGTTGCCTTGCGCCGGCGCGGGTGATTTGAGTTCTCGAATCGGGACTTCAGTTTTTTTGAAGTAGGCTGCTACTTATATATTTACTACAAATCTGTATTTGTATTATTAGGTATTATTATTAGGTTTCTTGTTGGCAGATATATTGCTCGATCGTTTTGTGCTTCGTCAAGAATTTGTTTAAACGTTTTTTGTTAATAACTGCACTTAAAAATATTATAATAAGTAGCAATATTATTCAAATTTGATAAAATATTTATTTTTCAGAATTATTTAGAAATAAAATTTATTTTTTTTATTAAGAATGAAAATTATTATTATTGAAATCATATAAAAATGACGAATGAATAAATAAATAAAAAAAAATTTAGTTTTATAAAAAGTATGATTTATTTATCCTTGTAACGATATTTTAATTACAAGAAATTTTTAAAAGAAAGTATGATTAGAATCGAAATTTTTAAATAAAAAACAAAAGCCACAAAAAGCTGCATTTTAGGATTCAAAGACCTCTACCTATCTCTTGCAATTCCATCCGCTTAATCTTATCGGAACCAATTTGGAATACACAGCCGAAGTTTCGCGCTATTTTTTGTCGCACATTCGACTTCTATCAAGGGCAGTCTTATCCACCAAATGAAATCCCAATAATTCCCAAATCAAAATCCAACTTGCCACATCCATCCCGCCTAAGGAACCTCAAGTACAAGATACACCTCATAAAAGCCATTTCCCTCAGCACCTG
Source organism: Ormyrus nitidulus (assembly GCA_900474335.1). Classification (NCBI taxonomy): domain Eukaryota; kingdom Metazoa; phylum Arthropoda; class Insecta; order Hymenoptera; family Ormyridae; genus Ormyrus; species Ormyrus nitidulus. Next base: position 7,800 of record UCOL01002919.1, on the reverse strand, counting down.
ATCTCTCTCAAAAGCAGCCCCCAATTCCAGGACCATAACCTAGATCGTCGACTTATGGGAGTAGTGCACTCCTCCTGCCAAGGTTAAAATAAACCCCCGAGATCCCGTCCCGTCCCCTCCTCTCTATTTTGGTCGGAGTAGCGCGACTGTGCGTCTCTCCTCTTGCTTTGGGTAGCTGGCGTCCGAAAATAGGCAGCAGCCGCTGCTCTGTTCCGGTCGGTGTCCGCCAGAGACCGTCGATCGGCCGCGCGAACGACTCGCGACCCGGCGCCGCCGACACGATTCTTACTGCTTGCTCCCTGCAGCCGCTCTTCACCTCCTCTGCCTGCCTCCCGAGCAACGACGACCAGTGAGTGTGAAAAAGTGAACGAGAATAGAGGCCGCCCTTTTTTTCTCCCTCTTTCCCGGAAAAGTATAAAAGGAAATAGTCAAAGAACTGTGTACGAATAGTGCTGTGGGTGCCGTCGGGATAAGTGCTGCTCTGCTATGCTCGAGGGCTTTTGTGTTTCGTAATGGAGTGGGTGATTTTGAGCGCCGAAGTGAGAAGTGCGATTTTTTAGTGAGGGAGAATTCAGGAGATTTCGTGAGTCCGTTTAGTCTGTAAGACATCGCTTTATCAAACACGTAGAATTTTGCTATTGTTCGTTTCATTCTGATTCTTATAGATAAAAGTTCAATTTCCCGTTAATCCTCGTAACGATTTTTTTTATATTAAAAATAAGAATATAACTAAGAACCACAGAAATCGTACAAAACCAACAAAATTCTCGCGTTTAAAGCTTTACAAAAATACCTTTCCTCGTCCACCCGATAGAATAATTCTTCTTCAAACTTTAAAAAATTTTCATTCAAGAGCTTTGAAGCCTAGCTTCAAGCACTCAGCTTCCGCGAATGAACCAAATCCCCCGAGAAATGTTTTTTCGTCCTCGCAGAAAAGAATCTTCCAAAATTCAAAATTCAAACCGAAGAAGATCGAACGTTCTCGGCAGCCCGTGTTCGTCCGCGCTCGATAGATACACGCGCGAGCAGTAATCACAGAAAAGAAAATACATAGAGTCGCGCTCGTGGCGAAGACGATTTTGGCCGGGTCCGAAAGCCGCCATGCTTCTATTTAAAAACAGTGGTCCCTCTCTGCTTCTCTCTCTCTCTCTCTCTCTCTCGCTCTCTCTCTCTCTCTCGCTCCTCCGAGGGCTGCTGCAACTGTCTGCCCTCGCGTAACTCACTGATAAGTCACGCAGGAATGCCGATGAGCTTCATCGCCGCGGTTCTTGCATTTTCATTCGATTTTTCGAATCCGAGCTGCTGTCGGCTCAGAATTTCGACTGGTTTTTGAATCAGCTTTATTTATAGTTGCCTGAAGAGGACATTTAATTTTTGGAAAAGTTGAGGCATCGAATAAAATAAATTGTTCTTTCGGATGATTCGAAATGTAATTTAAACGTTGCATCTGATATTTAGTTCATTTTAGGAATCTATTCAATTATAGGCGTAAAATGTACAAAATTTTAAAAAATCTCGGATTTTAGTATTTTTCCAAACAATTTAAAAATTCAATTGGGTTTTGTCGAAATAAAAAAACTTACTTGGAACGTATTTCTAGAACTTTTTACGACACATCTGAATAGAGCTTTTAGCAAGTGAACATATGTAATTATGTACCTGGGACATTGGTAATAAAATGTATCCTTGGAGCTTCTTGCGTAAAATAAAATTTATACTTTATATAAATGATACAATTTAAAACTTTTTACATTTTTTTCTACTACGAAAATACCGTCCAAATGAGTTTGTAAAAGTTTTAATCTTTTTAAAACTCTAGAAAGCTGAGATTAAGTTGGAAAAATGGCTCCTTTCACACTCTCCATTATTGAGACATAAATATGCAAACAAGTTTCTTCTTAATGCACGTTTAATAACCTAATTAATCGCCCCACCAATTTTCGCGCAAATTTATATTTAATCCTTGCAATCATCGTCGTAATATTTTGAAACTGCGGCCCACGCTGGAATAAATATTTAGTGACTAATTAAAAGCTAAAATTAGTGTATTCACCTATCGCCGCCATTCGAAAATAACTCCCCAAAAATCAAAACAGAATCTCGCGTTCGAATTGCGATTAAGAGCCCGAGACGGATAATTGCACACGTTCTTTTTACCTTTAAAATTGAACTTGAGGATTAAAAATAATCGACGCAGGCAGTTCGGCTGAACGAACACAATGTTAAAAGTGTTTTTGAAAGCTCTCGACCCTTTGACAAGCCGCTCGACGCTATCTGTCTTTAAATATATCCAAATAGAAGTCCGTCAAGTTTCGTAAGCCGACGATATTTTTATTCTCTCCTTACGTCAGCCACGTGGAAAGGCACTTGAGAAAAGCGGCTTTAAGCGTCATTGGATTTATCAATGGAATCGACGCGAAACTCTTTGAAATATTTTCGTGCTTCGCGACTGATTATTTTCGTGGATAAAGTCGTTATTTTTGCGGAAGATTGGGGAGAAGACTGCGTATCTTCGTTTCAAATCTTTTGTTGCCTGTACTTGTTAGGCTTGAAAAAAGACAAATATTGATCATTTATCATTGAGCTAATAATGAGTGTTAGATTTGATCAATTTTTGACGATAAAAAGTGCCGAAATTCTCTAGTTGTAATTTCGATAGGACGGTGCTACCCTCCTCAGAACAATACCTTTCATTAAAAAAAAAAAAAGCTGCTTTTATTACTAAAACTACTCAGTTACGCATTGCAAAGATACCTCACGATCTCCTATACAATTCCTCCACCTTCCCCAACCCACAAACCTCTCCTCCAAGATGACCCCAGCCTCCCCGCATGAAAAAAGCAGCCCCCTCCCCCCTCCCCCCCATAAAAGATGCACAAACCCCCTGACCGTCAAGCCCTCTATCTCTACTCCGCAGGTGAGCCGCAGGTTGCAGCCTTCACCCCGGTTGCGCCTCCAGCCCTCCTCCCCCGGTCGCGCATGCGCCTCGGCCTTTTGTCCGCGCTGGCTGGAGTCTCACCACCCCCTCGGAGGAGCGAGACGGAGAGACATCAGTCCCCTCGCAGGCGTCAGTGAGTGGTAGCGGCCCTAGGCGCTCACATCGGCGGCGGCAGCTGCAGGCGGGGGCGGCGCGATGCTGCTGGACCAGCGGTGACCGGCGCGGGTGAGAGTTTCGCGAGTGTGACAACTCATCAGCAGCCAGAGGATGGCGGACAGCGAGGGAGGCTCCGAGCAGGACGACGTCTCCTTCCTGCGCACGGTGAGTTTTTCTTTTTTTTCTTTTTTTTTGGGTGCCCTCCACCCGGTGCCGGTATGGTGTATATTACCTCTGCTGGCGATCAGCTGGCCGCAGGGATTGCCGTTTGTTTTTCGAGGTTTTTCGATGGGGTTTCGATCTCGCGGGAGGGGTGGAGCTGGAATTGTTGTTACAGAGATTCGAGCGAGATGTAAAGAATAGACTGAGCCGGATCGATTTTGTTCGAGTGTAACGTGGCGAAGGGATGACATGTGGAATTTTGGTGGAGATGTAGGGATTTTTTGCGAATGGATTTTCGTAATTCTGGGCTGGGCGAGTCGTAGAGCAGGAAGGGGAGTTCGAAACGGAGGAACGTTGATACTTTAATTCATAAATTTGCTATTTAATTCAGGGAAAATGCGTGGCAAAAAATTAGCGTGCATTAATGCTCCTTTATAAAAGTCACGAGTGATTTATTCACCGCAGTTCATTTTTAAGGCTGAAGATAAATTAATTCGGGGACTGAAGGATGGGGAGATTAGCACGAAATATCTCAATTCACGCGATATTTTAGTAGGCTATCGGGCACGAAACCTCGTTACTCTATAAGACAGTCGTTAAATTTTTGATTAGGAAAAGATTTTTACTTTCGAAAACGAGCGATGTGATAAAGCGAGTTTTTAAAATAAAGAGCGTAAACCTTTTATGCAGAGAAGCAGTAAAAAATGGAAGGTAAAGCAGCTTTTATTTTTCTATTCGGAGTAAAAATACGGCATTTTTTTTACATGAAAATCATTAACAAGGTAATCGATTCTCCGTGGATATTAATACTTCCGTTATAAATTAAAAGGGTGAGAAGATGGGAAACGGAACTTTTTCAGCGGCGTATTTCTCCGATAAAAATGCTCTCCGGAGTCCAATCTCGCCGAGTATTTTGCATAATGAGATTTCTCGGATAAGGAATGGAAGATTGAGTTGACGCCGCGCGGATATAAATTTATCTTCCTGATTTTATTAATGGCTACACGTACAGGTGATAAGCCAACGAATTACTCATCTTTTTTTTCACTTCGAGAAATATTTCCATTCAGTCCTCCTATCGGAGATCTGTACAATCAAAACGAGAACTTGGTGCTTTCGTTATCGTCCGATTAAGCTTCTTTGTTTTCGAAAACATCGGCGCACCTTCAATATTCACCTTCCCCGAGCTTCGTCCGAAGCTTAATCAAGCCCCTGAGCAGCTTAAAAATGAAAGCCAATTTAAAGTTAGCCGAGGAGCGAGAAATCATCACGTCGGAGGGCTGAATTTTTTAGGCCGCTCGTTAGGCTCGCGAAAAGTTGAGCAGTCCTTTGAGAGAGGGGGAATCGATGCCCGCCGCAACAGATGCGCCCCCGAAGGCCGGCGTTGTTCCGCTAATTAACTCGATCGAGGTGCCCGTAATGAGTTGGGATCGCTCGCCGACAGTCGTTACGCGGCCGAAAAGGCCGGGGAGGCTGAATGATTACGTGCTCGACTCGGTGGTTATTCAATGATCGGCGGCGCTGAAAATAAAGGGAGGTTGGAGAATGAAGGTTTTCGCGGGTTTTGGAGGAAAGGTGGACGGTATTTTTCGAGGATGAGGTGATACTTTTTTGATAATGTGAGGTGAAGGTAGTTGTGTCGAGACTGAGATACACTTTGTGGTTTATTCAGGTTTAGTGATGGATACTTTGAGCATTTTACGAGTAGTAACCTTCTGTTACCACAAGGATATTTACATCTTTTTCGAAAGCTTCTCTCGTAATGTAAATAAAGAATGTTCCAAAGTCAAATAACACAATTTAAAGCTGTATCAAGTTAACGGATCTAACGTATACGTACACTAAAAAAGAGTTCTTTCTACCTTTTCAATCATTTAAAAAACATACCGAATATCAATAAATATCAATACACTAGGAAACAAAAGAGCTTGTTTTCTTCGAACTTTTTTTAATATTCCACTAACAGATTCTAAATATTTTTCAGAAAAATACCCAACTGAAAACCATCCCTTTTCCCAATTAACCCCAATCAAACCAGCAACTAGAAAAACCAATGGAAAAGCAGGCAGCCTCCCAACCAGAATCCGTCCATCCGATACATCGAATTCTTTCCTTCCACCTGAATGAAGCGAGTTTTTTGCGCGCTTCCGCAATGAATCATTCCTCAGGTATTCCGCGGCTCGCCTCCTGGCTCGGGTCCAGTGCTGCATAATTTAATAGAAACAGTGCCGAATTACAGGACCGGCCAGAGCTCCGACATTTTTCGGGCGCGACTCTCCTCTCGCTCGCGCGTTACGCAAGACGCCAAGCGCGCGCGGGGGGTCGGGTGACTGGTTTCGGGGAAACGTTGTAGCCAAGAAAGTTTTATGCACGATAAAGAGGATGAATGAATCGAATTAAAGCTTGTTATTTTCCCGCGCTTTAATGAGTTGAGAGCCGCGGCGTTAAACGGGCTTTACTGCCCGCGTTTATGGGCTTTCTCGACTTACCTGCCCACTTCGCCGCGGGAAGTTTTTAGCGCGCGATAATTATGATTTGGCGTTAAATTATCGAACTTGGAGGCTTGGATTAAAGTTAGACGAAATGTCGGAAACTCGAGGCGGGGAGAATTGAAATGTTTGTCGGGATTAGATTCTTTTCGATTCACACAATATCATCGCAAGTCTTATTCCGGCTCTGCATCTAAGCAGCTTATCTTTCCCTTCCTCAACATAAATATATTTGAACCGAAGCCGACATCAGCCGAGCAGAAAAAAAGTCAATCCCAGCCGCGTCTCGGAATTCCAAGGCGTCACGTGCATTCGCCGGGTTCGACGTTTCGCCGCGGCGAAGCACCTCAAGTTCTCCGGGGGCGACCTCGACCGTGCAGTTATGCTCGCTCGTGCTCGGTTTTCGGGGACTTTCGAGGTTGTCGCCGAGCTCCGGGCTGAGGTTTCTCTGGTTTAATTGGCGCGGGGAGGGCTGGGAGACGGTTTTTAGTGGTGGGATCTGGGTGAGTTTTGTTGGAATTATGTTTCATCGTTTATTTGAAATCGAATATTAAATATTCAAATTTCGAACGTTCAAGAAATAGACGACTGTATAAAACTGCATTAACCTTCGCTTGATGCATTCGTATTTTATAATCTAAATTTGAGATTTAGGCGATTCCTTTGGGGGTAAATTAAGGATATTCAGGGTTATAATCCATGTTTGCAAGATCGCATGTCTGATTCACATATTTTATCGTGTCAGTAGGTACACGCTTGATACTGTAACATAAGTCTTATCGAATCCGGTCTGCAGCTACTTATATACTTCCTAGAGAGAACACATTATGCCTTACTCGGGTAAAATGTTCAAGGAATTTTTATGAATTTTTCTTCCGACTTTCAAACAATTGGTCGAAAACGTCGTTTTTGACTTTCCGGGGATCGTGCATAAATCACGTCGCCGCGCTGTGATAACTTCTCGAATAAGAACAATGGCGCTATTGTTGCGATCGTAAAAGGTTGAAAGCGAAGCGGATATTTTAATTACATTCGCATTCTTTTCAAATTCCATCCCCGATTCAAAAAAATGTTGGGAAAATTTGTTTGCCAATCCCCAAGAAAAATCTCAAACCGGGATATGGGATAGTGCGATCGATCGCGAGCGAAGTTGCGCAAGAAGAGTCGAAAACGATAATTCAAAATTCAAGACGATTTTGCGTCGGAAGCGCAAGAGACGACAAGGGCAGCCTCGTTTTCTGGTTTATTTATAAAACCGGCTGCTTTCGCCTCGGCGTCAGCTTTGTTTTACGTAAGACTCCCTCGACTTAAACCAATATAACTCGAAATTTTTTTGCCTCTATCGTTTATTTCATAATTGGAAAATCCGGAACTGTAATTCGGTTACGTAAGTTTTAATTTTCAACTCTGCGCCCAGCCGTTGATTAAAATAACTTGGAAGGCAGAAATTTCAAAAAAATATTGGTCAGATCAAATTTCACTCTAGGGGAGACCCGGGCAAGACGGACCCCTTGAGGAACAACGAATAAAAAATGAATTCAAGAGCGAAAAATATAATCAATTAAAATTTTTTTCTAAAGTAGATATCAAAATAAATAAGTACGAACAACCATTGCGATGAATTATTGTTTAAACATATAATAAAAAGTCGTTGAAAAAATTTTAAGGCCTTCAAAAATCGCCGGGCAAAACAGACACCCTCAGGAAAAATCAATTAATTGTTTAAATAAGCAACTTTGATCATATTTATAGATACATTTGTTTGTAGAAGTTTATGGCAAGCGACGGATTATTCTACATAAGCCTATCTCGTTCGCACCCGTTCTCTCTCACTCTTAATAGAGAAAGCATCTTCCCTCCTTGTCGCGAGTCATAAATCCCTATTTATAATAATATAATATTGTATAATTATATAATTATACAATATTATATTATTATAAATAGGGATTTATGACTCGCGACAAGGAGGGAAGATGCTTTCCCTATTAAGAGTGAGAGACCACGGGTGCGAACGAGATAGGCTTATGTAGAATAATCCGTCGCTTGCCATAAACT
>UCOL01002918.1:0-22168 GCA_900474335.1 Ormyrus nitidulus | reverse complement strand
CGTAGGCGCGCAGGGGGCGGAGCCCCCTAGTATATATTAAGTGTATAATATTTATTTTAATGTATATAATTTATTTTGTTTGATGCAGATGATTTTCCTCAAAATTTTTATTTGGTGTAAGACCCCCTTAATACAGATTGCATGAAATTTTAAATATACATTTATGAAAATTAATAAATTTGCGCATGAAATTTCATATTTTATTATTAATTTTCATATTCTTGTAAATGAAAACATTTTCATTAACAAAATTATTAATTTTCAAGTTCATGTATTCTAGTAGAATAGAAATCCAAGCATTTCTTTTACGTAGCAAATTTTTCTGTTTAGATCGATCGCACCGCTTGACGCAAAAGTCGACAATTACAAAATTATAATTGAAAAAGTGATCGACCCCTGCATGGAGAATTGCACATTTGTAGATGTATTGAAATACTTCCATTTACTTATGGATTATCTTGTCTACGCGAAAGAAATACACAAGGGTTATTTAATCGCGGTAGACATCAGTGCCGTCTTTAAGGACGTGCCTACCGGGCCTGGGTCCAGGGCCCCGAGATCCAAAAGGGCCCCGCTTGCCAAAGAAATTTTAAGATTTGTACTAAACATTTCAAATAAAAAAACGCCAAAAATAAGTGAAACAATAGCTAATACTAATACTGTTTATATTTTAATCAAGGGGCGCGGGAGCGCCCCGAAGCAAGTATAAGTTACTGTTTACATTTTAATTTGTCACAGAATTCGTTTTCTATTGATTATAAATCATCGATTATAATAGAAATTAAGCTAATTTATTGTATTATTATAAGATTATAGATTAAATAATAGTGTATATAGTCTTTTTAATTCTTATTTACATATCTACAATCAGATAAATAAATATCACAAGTTGTAAAAATCTTTCAAGCTGAAAGGTTGACCCACACCCTACCCCCTCAAGGCTAAGCTGACCTTTATCATAATTCCGATCATTTCTTAGTTATATTACGATTTTAAAACAATATATATATTTACTTATTTCTAAATATAAATGTAGAAAGGAGGCTAAAGATTGAAGGTATTTTAAAATATGTAGAAATCACAATCATAAGTTTTATTTCGAAAACTTTTAAGCATTATTATTTTTAACGTAATCTTGTTATATTAAATACGATCTGGAAAACTTTAAGTTCAATAACTAAATTTTACAAAGCTTTAAAAAATTTTCATTTGGTAGGACATAGTCAACAAAATATGCATTTTGTTACTTTTACACACAGTTCTTGTCTTTTGTTAGATTAATTAAAAATATCAGTAATTTTTTTAAATTTAACACATGAATACCTTTTAAATTATATTTTCTAAACTATTTCGTTATTTTGACAATTTTCATTCGAGGCACTACAACGTTGTAGAAAAATAATCAAAAAATATCTTTCTGTAACTAGATCTTATATTATTCTAATTACAAAAATATCTGTATCTTAGTCGATTAATAAAAAAGCGTTTAAAATGTGTTATTCTTAATATGCAATTATTCCTGAAGGAGTCATTACTTTTTTTCTTTATAGACTAGAAAAAAATAGATTCAAAGTTTAGTGAAGACTTATTCCTCGCATAGATCTTCTTGATGTGTGAAGATTATTTCTGTCACTCCATGGTTCACAAAGAGCTTTAATTAATATATAAAATGTCCATCCAAAAAATAGCACCGCCAAGAATGCAGCTGTTCCATAACTAAATAAGTAAAATACAATTTTGTTACTACTAAAAAAACTACTTACAGAAAGCATAGAATCATACTAATCGTCTTATTAAACTCTTACCCTATAAGCCAGAAAAAGAACATTCCAAAAAAGAGTCTGCTCATAAAATTATAGCTAGCGGCTGACCGAAGACTAATGTGTGGAGGTAATTGTTTTTCATATCCAGAAGAAAAACCACTGAATGTTCGTTTTGGCAATTGTACAACTGTCGTGGGTGGTTTCAAAATTTGTCGAATGATTCTGCCCAAAAAATCTTGTCTACTATAAGCTTCTACTAATTGCCTTTGATACTATAAATTTCAAAAAAAGAAATCTTATTAAACGGAAACAACTATTTTATCAAGATCTAATAAAAAATAAGCAGTATACCTTTGTATTAATATAATTACAGACTTGATACAAAAGTCTGACTAGAAAAGCACTTTCATAACTGCGAACTGGCTGCAACTCAGGATCACCCATATACTCTATGTATCGACAATTCTGACGTCCTTCTTGAATAGGAACAAAAACACCTGGCCTGCTTGTATCCAAACTTGAATCTAGCTGTTATTATAAATAATTTAATTTGTAAACTTTTTAATGTAGATTTTATTATAGTTTTATAATGTATTTTAGAGATTTTTCGTTTACTTAAGAAAAGTAAAGTAATAAAACAATGCAAAAAATTCATATTACCGTTAAGAATGAAGTTATTAATTATCTTACAAATATCTTTGTAAATTTTATAAATTTGTAAAGGTTAAAGTTTTTACAAACATTTTGGTTTGGTTGACAATTTTACGAATAACTTCATTATTAACTTACGTGAGACTGGTTACAGAATGATGTTGACAAAATACTTTCATGATATTCTTGATCGGCAACAATAGCGGATTGGGGAATGTCTTCAATGTTTATCTATTGGACAAAATGAAACATTAAATCTAATGTTTATTTGTTCTTATCTAATATCTCTATATTTAAATTATTTACTTGGAAAATATCAATTAACTGCTGTTGTGCATTTGCAAGAAAGACTGGTACTCTTTTACGTTCTTCTAAACTAATATCATCCGACGAAGTATCTTCACCATGGAAAAACTCCCAAAGAGATATAAGAAACCGTCTACCTGTTCGTCTCTTTTCCAATGCTTCGACTAAACTTGTCGAAGTTAAATGTGCTTGCTTTATTGTGCTTAAGAAACAAATGACCTGCAAAATTTAAATTTAATATAAATCATCTTCAAAATTAATTATTTGAATTAATTTCAATTAAACACAATTCAGTATGAATAACAAAGTAGTTGTTCACAACTTCCTAGTCGCTGAAAGCGCACGAGAAAATTTAATAAAACTGAAAACTAAAATATCACATTGCACCAATAAAGTTTTATATAAAATATTTCAAATAAATTGTTAAACTTTAGGCTTATTTAAATTAAAGCTTTAAAATTTGCTTTTATTTAAATACAGAATTAATTAGTACATAAAATTATGTAATAACCTGTGTAATAGTAGTTGGAGAAAACATAGGTATATATTGATAAGATGGTCCCTCTAATTCAAGAATTTGCTGACGAACAGTACCAGTCCACTGATTAGGTGAACGGCATTGCGTTGCCGCTACATCATCTATGCAATTTTCAACATCTAACAAAATTTTTGCTAGATAAGGTTGAGAAAAGACCTAGAATAACATTTTATTCTTTAATATTAAGTCAATATTAAAACTGCAGTTTGAAACATTACCTTTGTAACTCGGAATAACATGTGTGCATTTTTTGGCGCGACAAGATCTGTTCTCATAAATCGGGGCAGCAACTGTTGAAAAATGGCAGTGTAAGCTAATAGATTATTTGCAACAAATGAAACCCACCTGTTAGGATCATGGATTTTTCCTCTTTCTTCTTCTTCAACTTTTCTATAAAATGTTAAGTCAGTTGTTTAATGTTGTTATAATTGTAAAACCTTAAATATTACTTCGTCTTGATTAAATAATACAAACCCTTGTTTTGTGAATGAAACTCCTTGAACATATCTCCAAGGCTGTATAAAACTTAACCAAGCTTCTAAGATTAATCGGAAGGAACTATCAAGTGGCCAATGATGAATGGCTTTTCTTAAGAAAGTGTAAATTTTTCCTTGTACAGAGGGTAGAATTACTCTATGGATGAAATAGTAATTGAAAGTAATAATAATTAAAAAATAATGTTTACCTTAAAATATTTTTGTATAAACGTCATAAAATATTGATTTACCTTTTTAATTCATCCATTGCACTTCTATCACCAATGCTACTGTTTGCAAACTCGTGCAAAGTTTTGATAAATGTTCGAACCAGTCGAATATGTTCTCCAGTATGTATACTATGCTATAATTGAAAAAGATGAACAATATTTATCCATGAGTTTATTTCAGAATACTTTAAAGTTAATCACTACAGTAAATAAATAGAGTTTTCCATTAAATAAAATGACTGTAAAATTCTTACTCTTCGAGGTAAAGACCCATTTATCTGTGGATTTCTGTTTGGTGAGAATTGGGCCTCCTCCGTATACTCTAACCAAAAATCAAGAAATACTTGCACAATTGTTTCACTTCGCCAAACTTGTGGCAGGCATTGTTGCTGCTGTGGCACGCCAGAATTAGGACTAGTCGAATTAGGACTTAATATAGTGGCTCTTAGAAGACGTGTTGTTTGTAGTCTTAAAAAATAAACCAATAAAATGAATTAGTATATAAATGAAAGTTTAAAGCAAGTATTTTTAAATATTAAGTATTTAAATTAACCTTTTTGTATCTGTTGCTTGCATCAATTTTCTAGATGGTATTTTTTTGACATATGGTGCAATAATAGGCAGAACAGGTGAATTATCTCTTGGCAAAAAATGAAAAAGATAACAATTTGCAAGCTCCACATACACTGTTTCCCAATTTATCCACACATTTTCCTGCTGTTGAATTTGTAACCATGGATTGGTTAAATGATAAGCAAAATGGAATATATAATACTCAAAAGGATATGCAATGTGTTAAAGAAAATTCTGACTTAATTACTTAATTACATCACAATGCAATATTAATAAAATAATTATTCAATTTAATATTTGAACATTTTTGTAAAGGATACTCATAGACAACACTGATGGAAGACGAGTATTATGTTCATCTCTAAGCTTATCTGAATAAAATGGTGGAATGATTCCTTCTTCTAGCATGCGTCGAATTTTTGACTAAAAACATAAAAATTATTTTCAATTTATTCAGTTGCACATTTTTTTAATAAATTACTATTACATACAGGCAAAAATGATACTGGAAAATTATATTTTAGGTAGCAGTCTGGAAGTAACTTGTAGCACAAAGAAAATATTGGTCCTTGTGGACTTAAAAAATTACATAGCACCTCATATTCCTGGGGATATTTTTTTAAACTAATAGTGTGAATGCCCCACCCAACATTATCCGAAATTCCAAATAAGGAATCTATAAGGATTGGAAAGACATGTTGTAATTCAGTTGTACTTAATTCTTCAATAAGGGTTGCAAGTTCTCTGCAACGCTGTACAAGTGGTAAACTTAAATAAGCTTGAACTCTCCCCTGAAAAAATAAGAATATTCATTTTTATTATTCATTATCATTTCCATATAACAAACTATATACTGATTACTTTAATAGTTTCTTAATTTTCAATTAAAACAATATTTAACTTTATATTTAATGAAATTAATATAAAACATTTTACTTTAGTCATATTTTAAATAAACAAGGGATTAATATTAAACGAAAAAATAAGATTCGTAATATACTGTTGTAGAGTGCATAACCTCCAAATTTTAAAAGCGTTTATTTCACAAATTCATATAAAAATTGATGCAGTTATTATATTTACCGAAATAACTTCTACATTAGTAGTCATGATTATTTTGCTTTACTTAAGAATTTTATTCACATAAGCAACAAAATAATTTAACAAATAATCATGCCTCAACCTTGTTTACATACATACAGACACAACCGTATTCACAATCCGAAAGCTGTCGGAAGTTCCGACCTTCCGACGTTCCGACCGACTCGGAATTCGCAACTGCGCTGCGCGTCATTGCAATAAACCACGTGATCAAGCACGTAACAGGCTCTCGAATACCTAGAAGGGCCCCCCGAGAAAATTTTATTTTCTATTATAGTAACTATAGCAACCACCTCGGATCTTTATATTAGTACTGTAAGAAAATAAAATCTTTTCTGTGAGACGTAAATAATTTGCCGATTCCTACTGTATTTGAATTTGCACGCTTTACGCGAGTCAATGAAAATCAAACTCGACTGCGCAGATGAGAATTCCCGCACAATCTGAAGTTAAAAGATACTTCAGTTTAAAATTACAATTTATAATATTATTTACTTATTATACTTATCATAAAAATATATTGTTATATACATATATATATACTTGTTAGGAATAAAAGGTTCTATTTACTGCATTAGTTTTTTATTAACTTCTAAATCAAACTAAAAGTGTTTTCAATTAAATTTATTTAAAAATAATAATTAAATTTAAAATTTATCTTAGTACAATTTAATTCGCTATTTTAATAATAAAATCCATATTCATTAAAATCATTGCAGAAATGAAAATTTTGAAATTTCTTCTATTTCAAAATGTTTATATAGAGCAATTTTAAATACATTATTTCGTTACTAATTATAGTCAACGCAATAAAATTGGAAAAAAGTGAACATTTTACACAAATGTAAAAAATTTTTGTAAAATAGATTACCACCATCTAAAAATTTTCACTTTCAATTTTAAACAAAATTCTTATCGAACGTCTCCGTATATATAACGAAAGGAACAGAGTAACGGTCAAAGCCAGCAAAGGAATTGGTAGATTCTACATTCTATTCTAGGTATTAGACATTTTGAAATTTATTCAGTTTTAACTAAATTGTAATATAGTGCAATTTCAAATTAAATTGTAACAAGATCTATAACCGTAGGCTGAAGACGATGGCCTTGGTTTTTTAGTTTGGGGCAACATAAGTAAGATCCACCGTCATAGAGATCACTCATGAAAATCTTGGCAGAATTCGCGGAATTTTTTTGAACTAAGTGGTTGATCAGAAGAAGTCCCTTTTCATTCTTTTTACTCCTAGTCCAGACTAAACGGAGTTTCTCACCAAGAAGTACGAGAAAGGCGTTTCTTCTCAATATATATTTAGTAGCCTTAGTCGTGTTGTCGTGTACAAAAGGTAAGCTGATATCTACGCGATGGGACTATTGCTTTTTTCTATAACTCTAAATATTATATTAATATTTAAAATGACTGTTACTCGTCAAAATATAAAGATTCTCCAGACCTAAGTTTTTACGTGCTATAAAAATAAAAAGATTCAATAACAAGTATAATAAAACTAATTAAAAATAAACTTTTTCACAGATAAGTACTCCAATTTAAATTTCTCGCGAATAAGTTAGCGAAATCAAAATGGAAGTCGCTCTTGACTTCACACTATAAAAAGACACCAGTGGTGCTCAGCGGCCGTCCACCTTTATCGTTACAGAAAGCTCAGGACTATTAGTAAATCACACTGGAACTGACTGCCGACGTACGGCGATTCGGCGATCAACGAATTCTGAAAAAAGACGAGAGTCGACGCTGATAATCGATTCGCACTCCTACGCCGCCATCAGCAAAACCCTAGGTTGTGCAGCAGCAAAAAACAACGAAGAGCCTTCGCGTCTCATTAATTGCTCTTCGGTCGTCGTCCGCACAAAAATGGCCTTGGCTTGTAAGTCGGCGAAAATGGTAAGTACGATGTCCATTTCCATCTGTAAAAAGTAACCAAGGGTTAGGTATTTATCGACTCTGTCAAGTCAGCGGTTTTTGGTTTCGCGATGTGAAAGTGGCGGCCTTCGCGTACTTACCGTCTTAGTAAATTCATGCCGAAAGGCAGATCGAAGGTGTTCGGTACGTACTCGGCTTTTTGGCCGTCGACGCTGTCATCCTCCTCAACATCAAAATTCAGTTCCATTTCTTTCGACCAGGCATCGAGACCTCTTTCCTCGACCGTACCTGTGAAAATTTTGTTATTTTTTAGTCAAAACGTGATTATAAATGCACGGATTGATACTGATATAAATTCAAATATGCTTTATCGATAATTTTTTTTAATAGACATTTTTATTTAAATATGAAAGTTGTAATAAATAGACGTTTTTATTCAAATATGAAAGTTGTAATAATTTTAACTTTTAGTATTAATTCAATTCTCTTAGAAGATCACTAAAAGAAAGTAACTTTTCTATGATAAATTTATAATCAACTTTAATTAATATTATACTTTTAGTTTCTTAAAATTAAAAAAATAAATGAGTAGCAAATTTTAAAAGAAACCTCATAATAATATTAAAGTATTTACCTGGTATTACGTTATCCAAGAAACATCCAATAACACCTCCTACAAGAATTGTTGTGCTTAAAAGTACTGTTATTACTCCATCAAAAACTTCATTTCCAGAATTTATAGCAGTAGGATTTTTAATCATCCACTTTGATAATACCTGTCAATAACAAAATTATTATCAATACTGATTTTTTATTAAATGTAAAAAATAAATAAATAATTATTACCAAAGGAAAGAAAACAGAAAAACCAAGAATGTAGAGATTGCGAGCAGAATTCAAATTGATGTATTGAAGTGCAGAGAAACCTAAGAATAATTTAAAATATATTTATAATTACAGTTTAACTTAAAGTATATCGCTTTTATTTAGTTCTATGTACCAAAGGCAGCAATCATTCCAAACATAACACAAAATATTCCTCCAACTATGGGTTCAGGAATGATAATAAAAATTGCTCCAAATTTACTAATTATTCCTTGAAGAATCATTAAAAAACAAGCCCACTGTATTACTCTACGACTTCCAACTTTTGTAACTCCTGAAATATAATAATTATTGTAAATTTAAAATCATAGTCAACAATTTGGGTATTAAAATGTTCATTATTTTACCTATGGTTCCTACATTTTCACCAAAAGTATTGGTACCATTTCCACTACCCCAAAGTCCAGCTAATAACGTACCAAGTCCTTCCATACCTATTCCTCTGTTAATAGCATGAACTGGTGGTGGTGGGGCACCTATCAAATTTAATCCAATTTTAACTTTGTAATTGAATGGATTGATGAAATCATTTGCTAATGCTTATTTATATTTATTTGATAGTTACCACACATTCTTGAGGTTGTTGGATAATAACTGATGGACTCAACTGTGCAAGCTAATACACCAGCTAGCATCCCAAGTACTCCTGATAGTGTGACAGTTGGAACACCCCATTGTCCTGGATAAGGAATCCTGAACCAAGGAGAATCATTAATAATTTTTAATTTGGTATCTGCTCTTCCTGGATGACCCGGTGGTAATGCATCAGTAAAAGTCAAGATGGCACAGATTATCCACATGACAACTATGGTAAGTAAAACCTAAAAAAATTATTAGACACATCTGTTAATATTGAAATAAAAAAAAAAATATACATATATATAAAAGTAACAAACAGTTACAATTTTAACTCACTGGAAACAGTTTGAATAAAGCAAACCATGTAACTCTAAAGCCTTGACCTTTTTTATAAACTATTAATGGAAAATTTACATTAACTAACACTTGTGAATAAAGTGTTAACATTATAATAGTCCTAAAATAAATATTAATTGATTAAATAAAGTAATATTTAAACAGAATTATTTCAAAACTTACCCTACAGCTATTCCCCAATGCTTTGAAGCAGCATCTGCTGCATTTTCAAAGAGGGACAATCCAACTAATGAAACAGTTCGTACAATGGTTAAGGGAGTTACGTATTTTAGTAAATACCCAATAATACCTGAAAATAATTATTATTTTATGTATTGTATTAAATTTATATAAAACTGAATTTATAAAAGACCGAGATGAATTACCGCAATATCCAACGATAACTTGGAAAAGTGCAGAAACTGCAATAGCGCCTGAAAGTTCCCTCATTCGTACTTGCCACATTTCAGTTCGTTCTTCGTGTGACATTGCATTTAAAATTGAAGTATCTGGGCACTCCCACTGAGGTAAATTTAAAATTGCAAGCGTCGGTACCAAAAAGGATATCGTACCACCTTGAACTAATGGAAGTCTAAAATAAGAAAGAAAAAAAAAGAATACTATTAGATAAATCTAAAATTAAGTTTACTCAAATAGAGGAATAGAGAAACGAAGATGATGTAATAAAAAGATTTTAAAAAAAATTGGTCTTTTTTTTTAGCTTTGAAAGGGATTCGGGGAAATTCCTATTTTGATAAAATTATTATATAATCATTCAGATAAAATAGATATTCTGAATACGTAAGATTTTTGACGATAAGATTATCCATTGTATGACATCATCATGTAGAAACAACCAACATACTAAAAAATTTACAAACAAATTACAGTCTAATCTCAGCTTATCAATCTTCATTTATGTAAATAATTCTCCATTCTAATCCAAAACTACGAGTATTTCAACGTAGCTTATTTCAGCAATCTTTTTTCCCAGAAAAATTACGCAGTTTTTCAATCTTCCAATTAGCACTCAGGTTTCTTTTTCGAATCGATAGTATAAAAAAGCGTTATGACGAATGCTTTACGACATTTTCACGTACATCTTCATCCAGCGCCTTACTTATATATATTTTACCTCTTGCAGCCATTAACGCGGCAAGAGTCTTTACCTCTGTCTTCATTATTATCCGTTAAAAACATATAACGCGGCGAGCGGTATCGCTAAACATCGCCTCTATATAATGGAATTTCGTGAGGCAAGTCTCCGTTTCTCTCTCTCTCTCTCTCCGCCAAAAATTTTGGATTCGATGATTCATGCGCGCCGCGCCTGATAGCAAATCGATAATTTGCATTGTATCTGTTCTCTCGCGTTTTCGCGCGCCTCCTCGCCTACGAATTCGTGTATCTGAATTAATGCGCCGGCATCTCCGCCTCCTTTCTCTCTCTCTCTCTCTCCCTCTCTCTCTTGCTCATTTTCAGCGCGTTAGTAGATGCAAATCGACGATCGACGGTTGCGTTGTATATAGAAGGGTAGAATAAAATGCGCGCTGATGGGATGCAATGTATCTGAGTCATTGAAGGCGCGTGATTCTAATTTTACTCGCGCGAATTGGCAGTTGGACAAACGAGACTTTCTTCGGGTGGGTTTTTTTTTTCGGAACTAAGGGGTTATAATGTCTGTTTGCTTTTTTAATGCAAAATCGATGCTAATCGATACAGGAAGAGAGTTTATTTAGTATTCGTTTGAGAAAAAATAATGCAAGATTTACGAACTATTAAGCGTGTAAACATTATGCTAACGGAGAGCTAAACATCATTAAATCAATTTTATTGCTGATTATTGATACTGAATTATACTATTAAGTTTGAATGATGGATTTCCGATTTTTATTATGCCTTAGTTAAATGTAAAAATAAGAAAGCTATTTTTAAGATAGATTTTGATGATCAGTGATATTTTACAACTTTCCGTTTTCTCCGACAAAAATATATAAACCGAAAGTGAAGCAGCAATTTAAAATTACGCAATATCACACACGGAATCGTAAATTTGTTTTAATTACAAACTTTACTCTTGTTGGAAACAATTCTAATTTGAATTGATACAATTTTATTTCACTTATGCAGCAATTAATTAATTGTTAGAATCACGTGTAAAAGAAAAAAAGTTAAATTCTTATACAATGTATCATGCAATAGACGGAAATAAAAACGTTGTATAAATTACTTTCAATTTATTGCAATTGTAAATACTTGTTTAAAAAAAAAAAAAAAAAAAGAAAAGAATTACAAATGTTTACAAGCTGCATTTTTATTATTTTTAATACTACTAAAAATTTCAATGAATCTTGATAATTTCTTTAGATATATACGTGTCAGTTTTAATTATTTTACGTAATATTATTTTTTAACTAAAAGTTTACTCTGAATCTTATCACGTGGACTGCAAGTGCAAGGTTCCTGAGGGCAATTGGCTCTAATAGACAGATTAAACAGTTTGGAATTTATGTAGCGTTCGAGGCCAATTCTTGTTTTCAGACTAATGTCAATGTCTTAAAAGAGAATGCATCGATTCTAGTCTACTCACTGTGAAAAGATTCCGGATACTAAACTTTTTTACAGCATAATTTATCATCAAACTGAACAACAAGTAATATTATTATTGCTAAAGCAAAATGATTAAATCGTTTAAAATATATAAAAAATATTCAGTAAGACTTCTCTATAATGCTTCTTAAATTGTACAGTGAGTTGATAAATAAAGCATTACAATGTTATCTCGAGGTTAAATTTACATGCAAATGGAATGAATGTTTACGTGATAAGCTAAAAAACAAATGTATCCCACAATCTGCTAATTATTATTATTATAGTATATTATTTCAGCTGATTCAATTTATTTAAAACCAAATAGTCCAAACACTTATATTGTTAAATTCCACCAAAAATCGATTATAATATTTGCGCGGAAAAATTCGTCGTATGCAAATTGCATGTAAATTACCATTTGTGAAAATATTTTAAACTATAAAAATTTAAATTTTATTAATAACACGCAAGGTAAAAAGCTGACATAAAAACTATTTGAATTTAATTTAATCTTCTTAATCTCCAGACTTAAGAAAACGTTTTCTGTCGTATTCTTAAACATAAATTTCACTTCGAGAACAATTCTTTTATAAATCAAAGGTAATACTTAATTAAACAACCTGTTAATCGCAATTGCGTTTGTAAATTGAGAGAGGTGCGTTGATTCTGATTTATTTCAATAAAGCGATGTATTCTAATTGAAACTTATCTCGCGTTTATAATTTGTTGTAATTAAAGCTTTTGGAAAAACGCATTCATTATAAAAATTTTCAGGAACTTCTTCAAAAGATTAACGTTCAAAAATGTTATGAACGAAATCTTCAAACGAATCTTTGAATTACAGGTACACCTTTCCATTACGCAAGTACACCTTCATTTATTGCTTTCGTTTTAATGCTTCTTTCCCAAGAAAAGCTCAAAAAGAATTGAGCCTGTCCATAAAGCTGTGTGATTACCAACGTGCAGTCAAGGAAATTGCTGATGTCATTAGAAACAACGGAAAATACACAATGAAAATGAACTATCACACGTGTATTCACTATCAAGATCACCGTTAAGCCTAAATACGATTCACATTAAGCCTGAGAAATAGTACCGCGGGATATTTTAAGTATACTAATTTTATCTTAAAACAATCAGTTATCCGATAAGAAAGATAAGAAAGAAAATAAATGTCAGAAATGCGCTGTCACTGCGAGGAAGATTTGGTGGGCTTATTAAATTGCGAAAAAGCGATAAGGACGAGTAAGATGCACAACATGCCAAACGAAACTCTCCTGCGTAGGTACCTGCATCCAATAGTTGATTGCAGGAACGTGACAATGCCCGTGACAAAAATCATGGTTGAAATAATATGACTCCGAGCGGGATCATCCTCCGCCATGCACAAAGCGGGTGTCAGGATGAATGGTATTGACACTATGGCGCCAATCATTGTCAAATAGTGCTGAAACAATATGGTTTCATTAGTGCTTTCAGTCATTAAATAATATAGAGAAATTAATGGGAATAAAAATGGCTTTTTTCATGGTTAGCTATAAATAAACTGAGAATTATTGAGCAAACAGTATCTATGGAATTTTCTTGAAATTAAATCAGTTCTGTTTAAGCTCTGTAATCCCACTTTTCATGACATAATTGAATTTAAAAAAAAAATGTGCTCTTTGAATTTGGGTCATATTAGCACGTCGTATTCTACTTTTGAAAAATTCCTTTATTTCACGCAATTAAGTGAGTAAACAAGACTTTCGAATTCTTCTTTTTATCCTATCTCCAATTGTATACATACCTGTAGTGCCATGAATAAACAGAGATACCACGGCGGCACATCGTCGATTCCGTATGTGATATCCGGGTTTCGGCTTTGGGGTTTATTTTCATTTTTGACAATAGTATTTGGCTGCCCATTGCTCGCCGAATTCTCCACGACGCTCTGAAAAAATGTTTAAACATTAGTACACTTTGTAGCAACGATGTTTCTTTTATCCAATTAGAATTTTGTATTGTTCATTAGCAATGAAAATTGGCATGATTGTCTCTAATTTTGAAAAAAATTTTTAAACTAATTTATGCTGCTCCTCATTTTACAAATTGAAGCAATATAATTGTGGGAAATCGTGTTCAACGAACAATGAATAATTGCAATCCATTTCTTATAACTCTCGATTTTTTTCTAGTTTATTCTGGCTTCTAATTATAAGTTATAAAAAGTTCTAGCCGATCGGGATGCTCGAACGGAGGAAAAAGAATCGCGCGAAAAGTCTCCTTTACACAATCGGTCGATAGCTCGGAGCGAATCTCCGAGACGCGAAGTGCGCGTGAGATAATGCCCGGCTATTAACGTTCAGAAGCGCGCGAAAAGCAATTAAATCCGCCGATAAAAAGATCTATGCACAACTCCCTCGCGAATGATTTGCCATGGTAATTGGCGCCTCGCGCATATTAAGCGCCGCGTAAGTGGGAAATGTTTACGCCAATCTTGAATCCCAGGAACTGGATCGAGAAAAATGCAATTATCCCGCGCCGCGGGGTCGTAATTAAAGCTAACATCTGATAATATTGATTCGCGATGCCTCGTCGGTTAATCAACGATGGTGTCGTTGGTTTCTCGTCGATGCGATGGGCGACCTTGTACGCTAATGAAATACCGCCTTGATTAATGACGATTGCACTTTAGATTAACGTTGGATCGTGAAAAAGTTGCCCTCGTCTACGTGAAAGTTGATGTTAGAGTGATAATTTTAGGGTGAGTCGAGTATTAGATCTTTCTGCTCTTATTTAAGATTTAAGATTGCATTTACGGGATGTAGAATATTATTATTGATTCAAAATTTTCTAAAATTTTTGAAATCTTAAAAAGAAATAAAAAAATGTTTAATTCTTTACTTTGTTAAAATTATGATAAATACTCATTAGTTTTGTTGATAGAGACAGTGACGTTTTCAAATAATTTGAGCCTACTATGTAATTTCAAATTTTAATGTTTAAAACCATTTTATAAAATTGATAAACTTTTTCCTTAACAGCTGGTAAACGCAAAAAAAGCTAAAGTTTTCGACAGTTTTTCTCTTAATATTATCAAAGAGTAACTTTCTTCTTAAATTAATTTTACAACATCAATAAAACTAAACTAAAAGTTAAAGTAATCATTTTTTTATTTAAAGTTTGTAAAACAGTTCTGCTCGAAAATATTTCATTCGAGTTAAAATTACTTTAAACCAATTTTTTAGCTACTACCTTATGACCTTACGTAACTAAGTAATTAATAGGGTTTCTACTTGAAAAATGCCCGCATCGCATTGAGATACTAATCTATTTGATAATTCAAATTATATTTTAAAATTGCTTAAAAACGAAAAGTAGTCATCTGCCTTAAAATCCATGTGAATAAATTGCCATAGAAGATGGCATAAAAAATGGTTCTGAGAAAAATTAAAAAAGTAAGTTTTAATTATTAATATTATTCGTTTAAATTAGCTAAGGCAAAAAGTTTTGTACAATTTATGAATTGATAATTTATGGTTTGGATCTTTTTCGTATGTTATTTAATCGCACTTTTAATGTAACACTTTCTGTCTTCCACAAATTTCGGTGTTTACAAAGAAAGTGTATGTTGATAAAAGAAAATATTTTAATGAGATTCATTAAATTCTAATAAAAGATAAACGATATTTAATTGATTTATAATATTTATTTAATAGTTGAATCGTTTGTCTAAGGTAACAATCTTTGGTTTTGCGGTTACTAAATAAATATTCTAATCAACTGATAAATTTTGTCAAATAAATAAACTTGAAGTAACATCCATCGCATCCGCACTTGAATGAGTCAATTGCCTACAATTACAATCGCCGATCTAATTCATTTCTCATGAAATTCCAAATGATAAATTTACGCATTTGTTAAGTGAATGCGCCACATCAATTCATTTAAAATTTAAAATAATTTTTTTATTCTTCCATCATTATCGCTGCGATCTTAAAAATGCGCAATTTTCGCAAAATTTATTTGCTCTCGATGTTCTTCAAATTTTTTGCACTTGTAATTAATTCCGTGCACTTATTTTTTCGTAGTTGCAAATCCAAAGAACAATCAGGGCGTATATTTTAAGTTTGAATTGAAAAAAGGTATTACGCTTGCAGAATAAGATTCAACGTAATTCTAAAATATTTGTGCATCATAACAGTGCTTAAATGATGAAAAATTCATTGCACATTTGATACTCCTTAATTCGCAGAATTGCTTCTTTTTTATTACGATAATCTAAGTCAACATTTTTTTAAGGAATCTTAAATCTTAACACATTTCTGGAAAATTTTTTGGAGTCGATGCTCTTTTTAATTTTTAAATCAAATTTTAAAATATGTACGAATCATATTTTTGGTATTATAATTTGTATTAGAATCTTTTTTAGACAATATACTATTGCGTAGAAATCGCAAACTTAAGATACCAAACATTTTTTACAAAGCCTCATAAAAAATGTTACCTGGCTATCGTAAAAGTAATTGAAATTCGTTAGAATAAATTTCCTCCTTCGATAAAATAACATCCCCAATCCGCTGATTACCCCTTAAATCCACTTAACTTACCACGCTCGTAAGCTGCACATTGTTGCGTTCGGACATGTCGAACTTTAAAACTATTCAAAAGACACTAAAACTAATTCCAAAATAGTTCCACTCAAGTAAAGAAAATTCTCTCCAAGGCTCTCTCTCTCCTCGGTGTCCCTCTGTCCTCTTTGTTTATTATCTCGAAAAGTAGCATCCGGCGCTCAGGCCGATTGCAAAAGGCTCTTGCACCGGTCTGGAATTTGGCCGATTATCAGCTCGTTGAACATCGATAGACCTCGGCGTAGACGGATCGTTAATCCGCGCACCACAACGGTCGCGACTGTGTTGGCGGGCGAGCGATCACGAGGCTAATATATCCGAGCGACTCTCTTCGGTTACACGCGCGAGTGGCTAATCTTCTGACGTCGCCATCTACTTGGTCTCTTCTCTCTCCCGGCGCTTGGCTCTCTTTTCTTATATTATATTACGATTCGTTTGCGCCTCGATGATAGTCTTACTCTTCGAGCGCTGTTGTGTTTGCTCGTTTATTCGCCTTTCTTAAACGTGTGCGTTGATCCTCAGATAACTTCGAAAATTAAGATGGGCTGATTAAATTAATCAGATTACGCAACGACTTTTAGGAATTGAATTTTGAACGGTGGGTGGGATTCGTAGAGGGATGATGGATAAAGGATGATTTTAACCGAATTTCAACGTACCCTGCGAGTATGAAGGTAAATGATTTAGCAAACTATGGATGTTATTTCAAATTTATTGTGTATTAAATTTTCTTGATAAATTTAATTATAATAAAATTGTGGAAATAATTTATGTTTCTTATATTGTTCTTTAAATCAAAAAATTAAGAAAAGGAAACATTTGTTATAAAATGCTAACTTTTTTTCATAAAGACATTGGGTATTGTTATAACGAAAATAAATTTCAAAACAATAACTTAAGAATTGATTTTTTTTTATTAAAAAAAGATAAATTTTAATATAAAATTTAACATTATAAAACGAGGATTTATGCAGATAATTTTCGGTATTTACATTGCACCCAAACTCTGTACATTTGCAACTGTCTTCCACGATTCACTTGCAGTCTTCTATCCACAAGATTTTGTACTTCACTGAACCCACAGCTGGTAAACATATTTCTAATTTCATCTACAAAAAATAAGTATTTTAATTAATACTGTTTAAAATTTATTTACCATGCACAGAAGTAAGTGTTCAATTTTACCTTGTGTAAAGAAATAAACTCTTGTTCCATCTCCTCTCACATAAAAATTCTCAGCAAGACAGCGACCTTTCTTAAATCTTAATTGAGCCAAATCATGTCTTCCATAATCTCTAAACAAGACTAAGCCTCCAGGTTTTAAGTACCTGTGAATTTGTTTTATAACATGCTGCATTCTGTAGGTGGAAAAAAATAACGTTATATATGATATCTAATTTATTTAATTATAGTCGATATATAATTCACATACTTGTCTGGATGAATTGCAGAAAGAACAAATATTAAAATAATAACATCTAAACTATTCTCTTCAAAGGGTGGATTCCAGTTTTCTTGAGTTGCATCAAGAACAAATGCTTTACATCTGCAGAAAAAAAGACATTTCGTTTTTAAACATTTGTTTAATATTTATATAAGTTTATAGCTAACTCAGTTTAGTACTGCATAATTGTTACCTTGATGTATCATATTCTTTACTTTGTTGTAAAATTTCAATAGCTGCAGATGAAAAATCACAGCAGTAAATAAATAAATTTGGATATTTATTATATAATAATATTGGAAACACAGTGTTTCCCACACCACAACCAATTTCAAAAATTTTTTGCACTGACTGCAACGATGCATTTTCTATATTCATTTCTTTTTTATCACTATTTTCTGTGTCTGGTAAAACCCTGAGGGGACGCTCTTTGTCTTCTTTAACATCATTAGGTGCTAATTCTGGAAACTCAGTAAATAGCCAATGTCTATCTTTAAAAAACCTAAATTGACATGTTAATTAGCTTACTATATAATTTAAAATCTTGTGGTAATTATTGCACAGAACATTAATGACTTTTTTAACTAACCTGTTTTGATGAATACCATAAAATTTGTCCCAATATTTATCTGCATCTGATTCATATTTCATTAACTCTTCTTCAGATGCCTAAACTTTTGAATTTTCTTCTACTTTACGTTGTGCCAGCTCTTCTTGCTCTTTATCCCACACAACATTGTCCCTGTAATATCAATCTATTTATCAATAAAAAGTAAAATTTAAAAATTATTGATTATAATTAACTACTTTTAAAAAAAAGATTTATTTCAAGCAGGCTTTTCTTGCTTAAATAAAAGAATTTCATTTATAATTAATAATCTGTGTAAGTAATCCAGTCTTGACATTCAGATTTAAAATAAATATAAAAACAAAAGTAATACGATCAACAATCCCCTGAAAACGTAAACAACAAGTGACATTTACAAAGGTTTTGAGGTTAGAATCGATTTTCGGAACAGCCGGCGAACCAGACTTGTTAAGCAGATAAACAAACACTACAATGCATTGTGTTGAAAGACGTCGGCCTTGTCGGTCAGCGTGCGATTTCCAAATTGCGGCCTCGTGGACTTTGCGTCCGTATCTTCCGCCGACTCGGCCATCGGATCGATTCGCGCTGCAAAGCGGCCGCTCGACAATCCCAAAACGCACGTGTTCTGCTACTGCAGTTACTGTGCCGCCACCAGTTTGACTTCTTCCGTACTAAAAGCCACATTAAAATTGCACTGCGTTATTGTTTTACGCTAGTAAATTTTGATGTGAGATTTTGAGAAATCATAAAATTACAAATGAAAAATCACGCGCTGCTTAAAAAATTGCACAAGTTGTTTATTGTAAAAATTACGAGTGATATAATATTGTTTTTTTAGGAATAATCGTAAAAATTAATTTTCGTTCGAAAATTTCGTCAAATTACAGTGGTTGCTGCTGTAACTGCAGGTACTAAAACTCGGAAATACACGTTCAAAATTTGATTTCACGTCGAGTTTATTGTATTCCAATATTTCCATGCATCAGTAAATTCTACGAAATTATAAACCTACATTTTTTAACAGAATATCAATAAACTTTAATGCTTATACGACTATTTAACATTTAGTTTACATTTAGCGACGAAACATAAGATTAAAAAAAAAAAAGTTTCCATTGCAGAAAATTATTGCGTACACTACAGACATCAATATTTTCCCTCAAACTTAAACGTGATATTTTCGAGGCCTGGCCAAACTTAAATTGCCTAAATTTCCCTCAAAAAAAAAAAACAGAAAGAAAACCTTCTCGGCCTCAAAAAAATCGCCCTTATCGAAAAAGCCGAGGCGAAGCGAGAGCGGTTAAACCGTCCGTGCGGCACCTGCGCCTTCCTGCCGAAGACACACCTTGAAAATCTCGAGCGCGTGCAGCATAAGTAGCGGGGCGGGCGCGCTTGCGCATCGCGCGACGCACGCCGGGGCGACGTCTTCGGGCTGCGGGAAGCGACGACCGACGCCTAGCGGCTCCTCGGGATTTACACAGTCGGCCGCTCGTTCGGTGGCAAAGTCGCGCGCGCGGGCATTTTTTGAGGCGCGAGCGCCGGCGAGCTTCGATTTCGTTCGGTCCTCCGAGAGTAAGTGTTAAGACTGCTGGGGGATTGGCGACGATCACCGTTGCACTTGGCTCTTCTTTGAGATTATTTGTATATGTTACTGCGAGCTCGACTCAGTTTTTTAGCTTGAGATGCCGGTCTTGCTCTCCTACTGCTCGGAGGTAAAAGCCTTTTTGTTATCAATAGACGTGTTTAAGACCGTTTTGTAGGATTATTTATTTTATTGATTTGAATCTTCTTTTTCAAGCAATGCGATGAAACGTGCTTCGTTTTGAATGCATCGGTAAATAAATCAAATTTTTTTTTTCTATCTTTTATTACAAGTGTATAATGTACTTTTTTCTGTTTGCCGTTTTTAATTCGCAAAGCCGGGTCTAAAGTAGTTTAAATTATTTCATCACGATTATTTGTATTGTAATAAAATGTGTTATATTAAGGTATCAAATATTAGTATATCCCACAAATCTCCACTAATCAGCAGCCATTAATTAACTGCGCCTTTCAACTTGACCTCATAAGAATTTCGCAAATTTCTCATTAGCCCAAATACTCGCATTCCACAAACGCCGTTCGAAGCTTCCTCCCGCAGGAGGTCAGTTGAGCAGCGGCTCTTCCCTCCCTGCCAAGAGAAAAGGAGGGAAAAAAAAAATCGCTCGGAATCGGTCTGGAAGTGACCAGCCCGGACACAGAGCGGTCGCTTCAAAAAAAAAAGCGGAAAAGAGCGAAGCGAATATCAGCCCCCTTTGCTCCTGAATACAAAGCTAAAAAGGAAGAGGAAGAGAGGCGGTCAGAAAAAAAAAAGCTCGAGAACCGGCTCACCCTTTCAATTTTCCCTTCCTCGCGGATCCTTCATCGAAGCTGCACAAACACCAGCGCATCCCTTCGGCGCGTCTCCGATCGAAGGACCAGTCTGCTTTTTGACGCAAACTTGCGCAGCCCCCCCGCGAGGATCAATGACCTTTTAGTATAATACGCGCGCGGAGCGAGGGGCGCGACTGTGTGTGCGCGCCGGAGGAGGAGGGAAAATCGGAGCGCGCGTCGAGTATAAAGGGAAAAGGACGGACGTATGCATATATATATATATATATATCTACGCAGGACGCCGCTTCCAGAGAGCGGCGACATCAAAATGCACCGGCACGAGGCGCGGAGAAGCCGACCGATAACGGCGGTCGAGCACGCGAACGGACCGAGAAAAATAAGGGACGGTCAATATATCGACGGCCGGAGGCTGGCTTGCCCCCGAAACTTTCAACCTGCCACCGACCACCCCCCAGTGCTCTTCGCTCGGATAAAATTCCGCTTTTCGAAAAAATGAAAGAGCCCGCGGGACGGCGGAGCGATGAGTCTAGGAGATAACGCAGGGGGAAAACGATGAACGCGGAGAGCAGGTAACTGGGCAAAAAGGAGGAAAAGAACTCGCGGAATGAAAAAGACAGACGGCTGGGAGGGACATGTGATAAGAGGCATGAAAACTCCCGCGGAGAGGCGCCCGGGAGAAAATGAAAAGGACGGAAGCGCCGGGGCTGAATGGGGAAAAATGAAAAACCGACGGCGGCTTTTCGAAAAAATGAACATCGTCCGCCGAGAGGCACAGAAACCAGTTGGGGGGGAAAGGCTTTAATTTTGAAAAAATCAAAGGCCATCTCCCTCCCCCATTGTTTCAGGAATAACGAGCGAATTAATAACGGCAAGATTAAAGCGCGCGGAATGATTCAATTACACGATTCTCCCCCCCGTCAGAATCTTAAAATTAGCCGGCGGCGAGTCTCCAGCGGAGGTTAGTTCCGGTGCGGCTGGAAACTCGGCTATAGGAGCAGACAGCCGGTCTGAACTCTCGGCTATAATTAGCGGTGCGATGCTCCTCGCGAATCCATAACGAGCGTCAGAGAGAGAGAGAGAGAGAGAGAGAGGGAAAGAAGGGGTGCTGCCGGCGCTCTCGAGGAAATGGCTGCCGGACGAATTGCGTCACTCTCGCTCGTGGGCGGCTGCGATGTTCCAATCCTGCAGCGGCCGGTTGCTCCCTAAGGGAGAAATCGATACCCGTTCGTTTCTTCCTTTCTTC
>UCOL01002917.1:0-22184 GCA_900474335.1 Ormyrus nitidulus | reverse complement strand
TATATATATATTATAAATATTATAAATGTAATGAATTTTAATTGAAAACTTTAGGTTTTTAAAAATTACCGTCGTCGAGTACCCGAATCTATTAAAAATGGATTCCGTTATGTAAATGACTCTAGCTGTATAAAAAGTGAAAGATATCAACGGTAGATAGACACATAAATACTTTTCAGTCTCGTCGTTTTTCAGTTAAGGGAGAAAAACCGAGTGCGCGAATCGTAGCGCGTCATAATTCCACGCCGAAAGCGATATGTATATCGACTCCGTATTCGAGCGAGGCGTCCCTCTTTTTCCAAAAAAAAAAAAAAAAAAAACGGGTCCCGGGAGCGCGACTTGAATATTGCTTGTAGTCTTCGAGCGCGCCGCAAGGACTTTAGAGATTCAGCGAAAGCTGCCCGAATTATCTCACTTTAATTATGAATCTTAGTTTCTTTTCACCTCGCCGCGACGACTATAAATGTAAACCGGCTCGCGCGGACAAGAGCGGCGCTCTCGCCTCTCATGCAAAATTTGCACTAATTGACGCGCAGAATTTAAGTCGACTCGATTATTATTGTTCATCCGTGGTCGATTACGATTTAATGAGGAATTATGTAATTAACGTACACTGACCAGACCAAGCTCAATATTTCTAGAGTCTTTACAAATTACGTCTATTAAGTGAACGAATATAAAATAACTATTGTGTACATATGAGCGAGGGGGGAAAATAAAGAGGAACTATCGTGAAACTTGTAAATACTAGATTATGATTTGTTTATTTCAGTGTGACTGGCGAATAAATCTGAGAGAATCATAATGCTAAATAAATTGCGGGTTAATGAAAAATCGATTTCAAGAGAGAATAAATTATGCGAGGAGTATTAATATATGAAATATTAAAACAAAAAGGTCTCATGACGCTGGGAATGTATTTATGGAAGAGCGAAAGGAATATACAATAAATAAAGCGAACGTTGTTTTCAAAAAATAAGACTTCTGGATCTTTTATTTTAGCCCATATTCCCTTACAAGTGTAGAAAGTTACAAATTTTATTTTATTTTTCGAAGCTTACAAGAACTTGAACAATAAAGCATTTCTTATGCTTTCATTATTTTATGAACTATTTATAACTAAACATTTCTAACGCGAATTTATTTATTTAGAACAAAATAGACATAATAACGGAACAAAAACTGATGAAGAAATAATAATCATTTCCAAGAAAAAAAATCAAGCAACTAATTACTCAAAAAGACTCAAAGTTTAGTTCATTCACTGTGTCCGGTTCATTGTCAGGTGAAGAACCCAATGTTTTGATGACGTCATCGTGTGCTCGTACAACATCGTCGCAATGTAAAAATAAAGAATCGCTTATTGTATCACTATCCATTTGTGAAACATTTGCATCAAATCCATCTATTAAAGTAGCTTTGCCTTCTTCTTTAAAGCTTACCATGCAAGAGTCAGTAGAATTGTCAGAAAAAAGGTCCGCCGGGAATGGAGAACCGGTGGAAAACTGCTGGCTTTGTTTTGCTACGTTTGTTGACGCAGTAAGATTTCTAAGTAGTTTACACTTTTTCACCGGCGACAAATCTTCTTTGCACGAATCTTCGTTTGTCATTTGATATGATGGATGTTTGCTTTTTACGTGTCTGCTTAAATAATGCATCGAGTGAAAACAATGACCACAGATTTTGCACGGAAAAGATGAGCCCGAAATGTGTAGCTTCATGTGCTTCTGGAGAATAATTTCTGATCTTAATACACGTTGACACATTGGACATGTTAAATCTTGATTTCCTTCAGTTTTCGCCGAATCGATTTGTTTTACGGATGGAGACATATTGGTTTCTATAAACAAATATTAAATTTAATTAAGAAATTTCAATAACTTTTTTATTCAAGATTTCAACTTCAAAATAAAATGTCAAACAAGCAGTACATAACAACAATAATAAAAATAACTTCGAATTGCGTTTAGTTTAGAAAATAAAATTAATTTACTTACTGATTTACTCTCGGATTTACTTAATAAAATAATGTATCCCTTATATATTCCTATATAAACTTGTCTCTGCCTGTCATAATTGAAATGAAATTTTCAGACGTTTAATAATCAATTTCTTACTTAAGGAAGAAAACGGTACTATAAGGTATAGTATGTATACACAATTGTGTTTAAGTGTCATTGAAATACGATTTTATAATAACTAAGGATAATATTTTGATTTACGTAAAGATATGTTTAAATATACAAACTGTTTTGATAAATATTGGTGTATTTTTGTATTAAATGTTACCAAGTAAATAAGGCACTTTTGGACTGAATCTAATATATTTTAAATCCTCATATTGTTTTAATATAACTTTAATCAAAGTAATAAACAAATTTTTTGCAGCTGTAAATAAATATATATAAATTTACGCTATTAATTTTTTGTTTTAATAACAAATGAATCTAAAAAAATTATTAAAAAAATTAATTTCCTTTGATTGATTTTTTACGAAAATTCGTTTTAAATTAAAGGAAACAAATTTTAAAAATTGCAAATAGCTTCTTACATCGAAATAAAAGAAGTAAAATTATACTTACACCTCTGTGAGTTGAGCCCGAAAAAAAGTTCTAACAATTTACCTAAAAATTCCGCACAATAATTAAATAGTTCATTTATATTTTTTGATTTCTGTTTTTTGTAACACCTTATTTGCAAGGTTTAGTGCACTTAAAATTAAAAATCAAAGTAATAAAAATAACTTTTATTCTTTTATGGTTGATTTTGCTTTTATAACCATTGAAAGCCTTATTGTTTGTGATATTCTTATTATTTATTATAGAAAGTAATAAAAACGAGAAACCATAGCATCGATTTTAAAAATGTTGTACACAAAAATTATATAGTATACTGTCGGGAAGTAGAATTAATTATTGATAAATTATAGAAGAAAAACAACGATAGGTGATTGTACAGTATGTATTTTTTGTTTTCATAACAAAATCAGCAAATCATAGTTACATTGTTGCGTCGGTTTTTATAATATATCCTTATTATAAATTACACATTAAAAATCCTACAAAAAAACAGCAATGCATAAATAAAACACGAAAAAAACGAGTTCTTAAAAGGCTTACGAGTTTTATTTATAAATTAACATTACGTTTTGTCCTCTATAAAAAAGAACATGCCAAAATGATACTCAGTCATTAAATTGGCCTACATTACAAAGCTATTGCCTAGTAAAGCTGGGCCACATTGTTTTGCTTTCCTTCAATGAGTTTTAGATGCAAGAAAAGAATAACAGAATAAAGGCGAGCCTTCATTCAAGCAAGTTACGTAAAACAAAAATATGTATAATGGCAGTTGCACTTGCACTTTGTGCCAAGTTAAATGACTTTATAAAAAAAATTTTTGACAAAGAAATAATGTCAATATTTAATCTCCTTCTAAATCCAATGCTAAATCTGTTGAGCTCAAAAATGTTCTTGCTCGTATTAAAAGGATTAAAACTATTTTAAAATAAATTTTTTTAAAATACTTTAAATCAAAATTTTTAACAAAACATCATAGATGATTGATGAAAAAACTATTTAAATTTAATACTCTATAGCATTCGTTTCAAAAGTTAGAAATAAATGATAAGCATTTACTACATAATAATACAATTTCTTTACCGACATTGAAACACCGATAGAGTATGTGATAAAGGATCAAAAGTATAGTATGTTTCCACTTTTAATTTGCATTCATTGATTTCACACTCTTGTGCACTTACAACTCTTATTGCTCATTTACACTTATACCGATCGAACTGTGGTTTTTGTTTATAATCAATATATATAAAGTTATGTTCGATATACATTTCTTTCTTACTTCGACAATTACAATATTTTTCTCGTAATTTGTTGATATAAAAAGACGACTGTCGTTAAGAGTCTTACATCAGCAAAAGCATACAAGGCTACTGCAAATTGGTCTGTTCGTTGGATTATGGAGCTTAAGCGTTATTTGATATGACTGTTTTTCTGTCAGTTTTATGTTCAAGGCACTCGTATTAAAGGCTCTCATCATTATCCAAACACAGACTTATTAATACATTTTTTTTTACAAAAAACGAAAATACGGAAACCGAGAGAGCCTAATCGTACATTATTCGATGATGAAATTACCCATCGCACCATAACCTTACGCAATCAGATCTTTTTATGATCTATGACTCTTTATGTTAACAATTTTTAATAATATCGAAAATCTTTATTTTTTGCCTGTATCACAGATTTCTTATTTGCAATACCAAAACGTGCTCCTCATAGATAGAGAAATGATTGCTTCAGTATGAGTAGAACAATTTAATCCAAGTACATAACTAGTCTATACGCTTATTATCATACAAAAATTTAACATCAAAAACTTTCAAAACCACCAAAAAAATTCTTGATATGTTGTCAATTTAGAAAAAATTTGATGGCTTTGGGAAGTTTAGAAATTCACATATAGATAAGTAAAAATTTTAAAAAAATCAAAAACGTATAATTTTTTATAAACAGAATTACGGTGCGCGAATCAAGATTGTAATAGGCGAGAAAATGTACGGAACAGTGCGAATTGATGAGCCAGTCATTTGCAAGAAATTTATATCTAAATTAGATAAGGATCTCAACCTTTTAATTAAGTTCAACACATCTTTAAAGCGAAGAACTTTTTCATCGACGTAGTACAAAAAAGTAGACATATACAATAATATATATTTCGATCGGATCAAATGTATCCGCCCTTTGTTCCTTTCATTGAATAGAATCTCTCCTTTAAATATTTGTGATTTAAGTTAAAGCTAATATACATTGTTTCTTCATTTCATTTCTTTTTTATTTCTTAAAATTTATTTTACTACATATTTGAAATAATTTGCGCTGTTACCTATCATTAGCTGAACGACTTAGCTAATGTAGGAACGCACCATGTTTGTTCCTTAACTCTTACAAACGCATTGCTAAAAAATTATTTACAAAATTTAAGGAGAGATTTACAGCAAAAAATCATTTAATACAATTTTCAACGCCTATTTTTAATATTCCTAAAATAAATTTAAATTCTTTTAAATAAGGATCTTCTAGTTAAATTTAGTTTTTTAATATTCAAGTAATACCTGTATAACAAAACTTCAATAAACAAAACATAAATATTTGCAGAATTTTTGGATAATTTAACTGTATTTTTCTCCTTAATATGCGCCAAGATTATTTTTTTCAGCTATCCAGCCGCACATACGTATTTGGCGACAAAATAATATTAAGTTTATTGGCTATGTTTATTTAAATTTTACACAGGCACTAGGCTTCATTAGATATTACACGGAAATGCAAACGCTGCTTTGTTTTTTATTTGCGTTATTTCGTTTCCAATTTTAGTGATATTTACGATTTAATCTTGAAAAATTCATTTCACATTTTTATTTTCTCATAAATGTATTATCATCAATCTCTAAAAATTATTTTATTGTTTTTATGTATAAAAAACTATTTTATGTACTATAAAATCCAATTTCTTATAAAAAGTAATAAATACGAAATCAACATCAAACAGTCGATTTAAGAAATTATGAATAAATTGATTTAATATCGTTAACTACGTCTTAAATTAAATTTGTTAAACTCTTTATGCTTAGAGTTCAGTGTATATAATACGTATATCGACACTAGAAATATATTACAACAAATTAATTATAAAACAATATTTTTTTATTCATAATTCCTGTTTTCCGCAGCAGCGTATATCATTCATCTTCAATTGACAAATATGAACTTCAGAGAACAAATGTGTTTGATAAAAATGTGGTTTTACATTCTCTATTGCTTTAATTAAATCCATCTCTTACAAGCCGCCATTCGAGTTCATATATTATTAGTATTAATTGACTGTGCATATTGTTACATGTTTTATATTTTATTCCGTACCAGAATAAACTTTTTTCTCTTTTCAAATCAACGGTAAAGCCATTTTAAAGTTCTGCACCAAGAAGCGCAGAGATATATAAAATTTTATCTTGGTGATTTAATTTTTTTCCTTTGTACATATGAAGGATAAGGCGATTACTGGGACGCTAAATGTTCCTGGCTACACGTTTTCTCCCTCTTTTAATCAACTTTATATTGCTCAACGGATTTGTACATTTATAATTCGTCAAATGAAAGTAGCAAGTCTCGAAATAATTGTCATAATGATCTTATAAAAAATAATAGGTCGCAAAACATAAAGTGGAAACAAATTGAATTCTATGCTAAAACAGTCCATCGCGTAAAGTTAATCAAATTTCGTGGTGTAATAAATTTTATATATTACAATAATAAATCAAGTGTCCGTTTAAGAAAACTTTAGTAATGGTTTTACAAATATTGCATGATAAAACCAACGTTAAAAATGAACTATAATCTAGATATATATCAATGATATGGATGAGAGTTTAGAACTTCGTCGTAGAGCGTCTGTAAAAAAGATTGACTTCACGTTTAACGGCATCTTATACCGAGTGTTTTGAATTCTATTTTATAAATTCGTTTGTCTTCGAAAATTGCACTCTTTAAACGTCTTCAAATTGTTCCTCATGACTTATGGAACGAAGCCGGATATATATGTGTTTGAAGCGCATCAAATTCCTTCTTTACTTCATCTTTCTTTTCTCTCACAATAATATTTACAGATAAAATTGTTTCTGCATCAACGAAATCGATGATCGTTAATATTACCTACCCAATATCCAGTGCAATTAAGCGCTGCGAAGTATTATCTTCGGCGAGATAGGTGCAGGATTGCTTATTGTTTGAGCGACGATCAACATGTTAGCTGCATTAACTACAGCTACCTGTAATAAAAACATGCAAAATTCCATAAATGAGTTATCTTTATAATTTTTATAACCTATGAAATACCTAAGTATGAGAGATTTTTGAATTTGAAAAATAAACAACTAAAAAAGTAGTTATGATAATAAATGCAAGTTTTTACGCAAGTAGTTAATAAATAATTACAAACTCTACAAGAGTCTTAGAAATTAATAAAAGATTAATTAACAATTCTATTATATATTATTTTCTATGTTTCTATTTTCAAAGATTATTTAAAATTTATAATTACAAGTTATTCGACAGCAAAGCCACATGTTTCTTCTACTGCTTGCGTGAGTTTATCCAGCATCTTTTTATAGTTTGGATAACTTTGAGGGATATCGATTCTGTTAAAACAAGTATGCGCCTTTGGCAAATTTTCGCTAGGTGCATCGACAGCATGTATTGTAAAGAGACGAGGGCCTGCAGCTCCAGTTGATCCTTTTCAAAATACACCATATTATAGTATTTGAAAATTTTTTTTAACTGACTTAAAAATATTATACAAACGTATAATTAATATAAAGTATACCTTGTAATGCCTTGAAACCTTGAAGAGGAACCCGTGAACTACCAGTAACGAATTGAAGAAGTCTTGCGCGCATTTCTTCTCCGTAGGACTCCACAATCTGCCAGAACCACTTAACAACGGGTGTGTCGGGTGTACAATTTTTTAGTCTCGTATTCTGCTTCCAATCGTTTATATCGATAGTACCCAAACCTCCGATGACAAGTTCGAGTTCGCGTTCATCAAATGGTCGTAAAAGTTGAGATGGTATAAGTTCGTGGAAGCCTTTTTGTAGAGCCAAAAACTGTTGCTCAATACCGCGCATGAAGCGGTAATTTACGTATAGGCGCACATACTCCTTTTTATTTTCCTCCGTAACTGGAATGTCCTTACCACCAGGTTTTAATTCGTGATTTTTCAAGACGCCGAAGCTGCTATGCTCTACTGAGAATGTTGCGTCCAGAACACCATCTATACTATTTTCTCTGTTAAAGCAATTCAAAAAAGTTATTTATTTCTCCATAAAGTAAATTACAGCATAATTTTAGTTTGATCTAATAATTTACATTTAAAATAATAATTCAATAAATTAGAAAATAATGTGAATAACTAAGAACTTACAGCATCCACGTTAAACTTCGATGAAGTTCGGGATCCACACCTTCAATATCACTTAACGTAATAGCTTTGTTAAGCAGCATCTTATAAAAAGGTGTCGTAAAACCACCATCAACGTGATGACCGTGAAAAACGGCAATACCGATGATTCTGCCAGCAAAGTGAAAATAAGATAAATGTTCTGGATTTATACCAGAATCGGCATTAATTTGCAAAGTGTAGTTGTCGTCCCTCGAATACTGGAATAAACCATACTGCGGGTTGAGCATTTCATGTGATAATAGATACAGCCATTCACGCGCCACACCACCGTAGTCTAGACCCTCTTCACCTCTAAACTTTACCATTAGTCGTTTTCTCATATCCTTTGGGCGCATTTTCATTATCAGTCTATATGATTCCTAAAATTTAAAAAACAATGTTGACTTTCAACTTGCGAATATGCAATGAATATATATTTTATTTTTATTGAAAGAATGATTAAAATTACCTCGAATATTTCGTTTCTTGATACTTCTAATCTACAATGCCCAGTTTGCGGTTGAAGCGCATTTAATTCCGCTCTTAAGCATTTTAATTTCGCAACCAAGTCCCGCTTATATTTTGGAAGAAGCTCACTCTCCATCAATTCTTTTGGTAAATCTGCTACAGTTTGATTGGGTGGAATTTCCGCTGAAAATAGAGATTTTTATGTTATTCTATTGTATTTTTTTTTCAGTGAAAAAAATTTAGAATCTACATACTTGTTGCAGTATTGTTGTTACATGCACCGTCAACCCTTGGCCTTTGTTGATTTACATTTTGAGAAGTTGCAGATGGTACTGAAACTACCGGTGGTGGTGCCGCAAGTTGTTCCGGTCTCGTCGGCGTTGATACATTGTTAGTGCTAGCTTGTTGAGTAGCAGCCCCATTTTGTCGTCTAAAATACAATTTTATATAAATATTTAAATATTTAATAATAATTTCTAATTTAATGAATATTACTAAAAAAAATAACCGATTTGTTTAAATGTAAAGTTTTATTATCACAATGGATTAATTTATTCGCTTAATTTTGCTTACTCAAAAAACAACAAAAAATTATACGAGACAAAGAATATTTAATTTTTTTTTTCACACTTGAATTCAACTCATTGATCTTTTAGCGATTTTTTATTCGCAATCGCAGCCAATAAAGTGACTCACTTCAATAAATTATTGATGATTTGTGTGGAGAGCCTGGGATCGGTGAACTGCGTTGTTCGGTTATTGTGATCGACGAAATAGACCCGGCCACTCTGCGTTTGA
This sequence comes from Ormyrus nitidulus, assembly GCA_900474335.1. NCBI lineage: Eukaryota > Metazoa > Arthropoda > Insecta > Hymenoptera > Ormyridae > Ormyrus > Ormyrus nitidulus. The sequence goes on along the minus strand of UCOL01002917.1, from coordinate 12,905 downwards.
CGCATTTCCCAACCACTCGGCAACGGACCGAGATCAAGATCGTTCGACGCCAGATCGCGAGGGATTCGCGGGTCGTGCCACGTCGATGATCCAGTCGGCACATGGTAAAAGTACACCTGACCCTGTTGTGTCTTTCTCATTTCTGTGAACAAATCAAATTTGGCTTAAGAAAATGCGTATTCTTGACGGAAAATTAGTAGATGCAAACAAAAAAACAGTAATCAATGGGCAACCGTAAAAAATATTTTTTCTTGATTATTGTTCACAAAAAAAATTCTGTTGCACGATTGGAACTATTTTAATAATAACTTGTAAAAACATTTGTAAAATTTGTAAATATTTTGTAAAAACATTGTTGAATAAATAAATAAATAATTTATCCTTCTTTGATATTTACATTAATTAAAGATTTTTATTAACGTTCAACGAGAAAAGAAAATGATGATATCGAATTGTTATTCCAAAGATAAATATTGCAATAACTTTTACCAAAGTGAACGTCATTGTACTTAAATATTTTTATGACACGAAGAACAACTATTATGATGATGAGCACAACAATATCTATGAAAGAGGATCGTATCGGTATTCTGTTACATATAGATAGTCTATTAAAGATACATCTGACACTGCAAATAATGTTTGGAGAAGAGATTATTTTACATTAGTAGTCCGATCGAAAGCACTTTCAAAATCATTCTAAGAAGTGATAATGGTATCTCATTCGGTATTATCAAAATTTTAAAAAATTAGTCATGTTTCAAATAAAGGCAAAGCCCTAAACATATATATATGTATAAAAATTTAGATAACTAATATTTGCTCATAAAAAGTTTCCTCGTCTTTCATTTCTGACCAATTTTTTGAGTTGCAAAATATTTATTGCAATAAAAGATTTACAATACCTTTTACAAAGATTTATAAATTACTTATTCTACATTACTTTTTACAAAGTTTTGTAAACTATTTGTTTTAAAATTTCAAAATAATAAAATTAAAGTCACTCACCGTATCCTCGGGGCAGATCCAGCGGCTGTGCTTCGGTTCTCCTTTCGCCTCCCATGATACCGCTGTTTCTGTTTCTGTTGGGTCTACTGGCTCTCCTGGCCTGACTGGGGTTCATCCTATCGAACCTGGCACTGCCATTCACTTGCTGATTGCCATTCTGCTCGTCGCTAGGAGTACGAGCAGGAGTGCGAGCTGACCTGGTGGAGGAAGCGGATGGTGGCGTGCTCCTGTTGGGTGGCTGCGTCGGCGTGCTTCGCGGCGTGTTCTGAGTAGAGCTGTCGCGGCTCGGAGTTGTACTACCATTGCTGGTCGTCGTTGTATCTGTTGCCACCGAACCGTTGCTCGTGTTCCATTGCTGCTGACCTTCGGCTGTTTGGCGACCAGTCGTGCTCGGACTGTCGTTCGACGGACTGCCGCTTCCACTGCCGCTGCCGCTCGGAGAACTCGGTAGAGCTTCTGGACATGGTGCCGGCGGTGGCTCCGGAGTTGTTGGTATAGTATTATTAGGCCTGGTGAAAAATTGAAAAAATTTATAATTTTATTTTTACCTTCTATTGTAGATTTTGGAGCCAATATGTTGTAAATTAAAGTTTTATATTATTTGAAAAATATAATTTAAAAAAAGACGAGATCACCGCAGCATGTCTTCCTTTTCATTTTCAATATAAACGAAGATATGGTCACAGTATCTTTAGAAACAGTATTGGCATCATTCTAAGATATGCAGTATAGTTTATAAAGTAGTAAATATATCTATAATTACGTCATCTTATTTGTAAGGATTTGAAGCTGATATACAAAGCAAATTTGAAATACTAACAAAAATAGTGTCTTAACGACATTGAACTTCAAAATAAGTCCTACAAGATAAGATAAGATACAGTATTGAAGATTTTCATAATTTATAGAATCTATTCAATACCTTTCACTTTGTCGTTTAAATACGGCAAATATTTTTAATTTAAAAAATTTGTTGAAACAAGTAATTGTTTTTACATTCGATATCTTTCTAACTCTACTTGCAGGAACATCTTACTTATTTGAAGAGTAATTGCGTTCAACTTTCGCTACTATTAAGTTTCTGTCATAAGAATTTCAAATAGACTATTCTGTTTTATGCGTATAAACTACAGCGTTCAGAATTCTCAAACGAGAATAATCCAGAAAACGTCTTGCCGTGAATACAAAACAGATTTTAAAAATATTCTACCGTGAATTGGGGCGAATCCATTGCGTCGTGCGGGTGTAATGGTTCACGTAGTACAGCCTGCCGCTTTGAGTTCTTCTTTCCTCCCAGCCATCAGGTAAATCCGTCGGGCAGCTCAAGTCACCCAAAAGATCGACAACAGCGTTGTGGCCAACGGTATTGCTAACGGCGCCATTATGTCCGTCGCGCGAAAGTAGAGATACAACAATTTGGCCCTTTATAACGTCCGTATCGTCCAAATTGGCTTTGCAGAGATCCAAACGTTGGTCTGCGAAATCATAAATAGAGTTAAATCTTAAAGGATCATTCTTCCAAATACATAATTAATCTACAAACGTGTAAGAAATCAAGAAGAGTTGGAAACGTTAGCTAAATTAAAAGTAATAGCTAATAATTTACATCAATTCTTAAAAATTATAACGATATTTCATATAGTACATAAAATTCGATGTAATTTTGCGCAGTCAATATTTCGTCAATTTATTCGGACCCGAATTTAATAACAATTAAAATCTTAACTGAAAGCCAATTACTGAGAAAAGATCGTAAAAAACAATTCCTTTTATGTATTTTAACGTGATTGAAATTATGATAAAATGTTTAATTCATAATTACATCCGGTATCTTTGAGCCTTTGAATAGTGTTTGATAATATTCGCACACATCCAAGGAATCCTCCGCCTTGTTTCTTGTGGATTTTACGATGATTCCAGACGGATATCGTGATGCCATCATTTTTTCCAATGTATCTGTTAAAAAAATAAGAATTGAAAATATTTCATTTTCTTTACAAAATAATTAAATTCTAGTTTTTTTTTATAAAAAAAAAAATATAAAAACACTTTTTCAACTTACAAATCATAATGCTGATTCCACTTTGGGTCTAGAGTAGCTTTACACGTGTCAGTGCTGTGACACTGACCTGAACCATCAACAGTGATTTTGGCAAAAGGGTCAGGCAAACCTGTAAAAATAAAATATTTAAAAACTTTTATTCCTGATTTTATAAGAGTACTTAACAATTATCATTTTAATGGTTGAATGACTTACGAAATAGATCTTTCCTTACAAGATTGCGAGCACATAAGACTGAAAAAATAAAATAATAATTATTAATTAAGTAAATTTGTATAGATGTTTTATTTTACAATAAAAAATAATAAAGATACACTAAGAATTCAAACTGAATAAATTCTAGAGTCAAAGAAAGAAGAATAAAATCATTGGCCATATTAAGTTGAATGTTCAAGAGAGTCAAAATGAAGAAGATGAGAAAAAAAAATGCTTGCTGGACAGTTATCAATTAGTACGCGCGTCTTTTTACGCCGCAAGTGACGACGTTTTGAGTAGGGCGACTTCTCTCTTTCTTTAAATGAATTCAATTAGCAGCTGCATTAATTAGACTTCATTTACAGCTCAATTTAGGAGCTCAGAGTCAGAAAGCAGCCTTTAGAATCCCATTTTTACTTTTGAAATTTTATTACAAAGATTTTTGAACATATAAATTTTGAATACTTTTAAAACAATAAAAAAATTGGTAGTTACTTTTCTAACATATTTACTCTGGCAATATTATCAATGACATGTCAAAATGTAATTTTAAAATGAAAAACTATAATCTCGTGTCATAACTATATTAATAACAGCTTGTGAATGCAAAATTAATTCTCATTTTTACACCTTTCTTTTTAAAGAATAAATAAATAATCAAATTCTCTGACAAATGCATTCAAGACAGTAAATTCTATTATCTTTTCTGAGCAATTCTTGAATCAGTTTCTCAACTTTCAAATTCCCAGTATTGAAGGGAAAGTTGATTAATCAAAGTTATTAGCATATTAAAATATTAATTGTTATGTATATTTATACATTATTAAGATATATTATTAATAGAATATTTTTTAAAAGTATGATGAAAATTTTTAAAGATTGATCAAGATAAAATATCAAATTTAAATCTCATAGTATTTATCATCTCGATGCAATTAATATTCCTTAATATTGATTAGAATTATTATAAATTTTAACGCTAAAAATCTTTAAAATATCATCTTTAAAATATCAAATATAAGATTAAAACCAAATTTATAAGAAAATTATAATGGAGAAATTTAGCAAGAGCTTAGAAGATTTGAAAATTGTCTACACTCCTTGTTAGAGCAAATAAATTATAACATTCTTGAATTATCAGATCTAATCAAGTCTAATCGTACCTGTGCCCTCAATGAACCTGTCACTTGCTTTGCTCTAAATCACTTTGTTGTAATCTACTCCACTATCCGCACTGAAGCAATGTATTTGCAAAAGAAAGAACAGCATTGTATTAAAGAATTTCAAAGAATATGCTTTCCTGTACCAATCATCTGATGGCTTTTATACAATCTTCAAGTTCACATGAAAAATTAATCAATTGCAATCAAAACTTATTAGTCAACTGTAATTGATGCTCCAAGCAAATCAGTTACAATGATTTTATCACAAAATGTTTCAAAATGAAAATTGGAGCATAATTTTTCCGACATATTTCGAAAAAAAAAATAAGAATCAAATCATATTTTCATAGATAGACTGCAAAATCCTATATTAATAGCTCTAGCACTTCCGAAGAATGCAATCTACATCCTGAACACTTTGACCCTTCAGTACGCAGACCATTCATTGCAAACGCAAAGCCAATGAAGCTTCATCGAGCCTCATTAACTGACCAGAATCAGTGCTTTCATGATACTGAGGCCTCGAGCTCTTCCAAAAAAGAGCAAGAATGAGACCAACTTAGCATTCACAAGTAGCGGATCGTTTTGACACAAGCTTCCAGCTCTACATTCCTTCTCTTCTAGCTTAGGTTGATTCTCCGTCTCTCTCACTCTTCGAGGAGCGATTCATGCGAGAGCGAGGACAGAAAAATGCGTCGCTCTCCCGAGAACCAGAGCTGCACGTCCAGAAGGCGCAAGGTCGCACCAGAGGACGCGCATTCCTCGTCGCCGAGGAGGCGCCAGGCATTCCCACGCAGAGCGACAGAAAGAGAGAGAGAGAGAGAGAGAGCTAGCGCGATCTTGAGAGCCAAGTTTCTACCCGTCTCTCTCTCGGTCGCGCCGCGGAGCCATATTGAATAATGCACAACAAAAACAGGATTGTACTCGCGGTAGATCTGCGGAGACTCACTCGTAAGGCGGATCTTCGTCGCCGCGGTCCTCCTGCTACCGCCAGGGTTCGACATTCTCGAGGCACATTGGAGGCCCTCGTCTCTCGTCGAGTGCACGCACACAGCACTGCTTCTCTCCGCTCCTCTTTCTCTTTCTCACTCGCACTCGGGGGCCGCTAATACGCCGAGCACCGTCGCGGTAAATAAAGCAGCGGAGCCGCCGCTTGCTTTGCTTTCCTCGCGGCTGCAGCGAGAGAAACGTCGCTCGCTGACTCGCTCGCTCGTCGTCGTTCTCTCCGTCGTCGCGACGCCACGCGCGCCTGTCGGTGTAGGCGCCGCGCACGCACACACGCACTCGCACTGTCTGTCTCTCGCCGTCGCGAGCTGGCTAAAGCTAAAGGCTATACGGAAGACGGTTCGGCGAGACGTCTAGACTCTGTGTAGAGCGCTGCTCTCCGACACGAACACCAATACCACCGACCGCGAGCACTACCCAAGTACTCCCGACTGCGAACGCTCGCCTTTTTTTTCACGCGCCGGCGATGTGTGGGTGACGAGCAGTGTCGGGATTCGAGGATAGTGAGCGTGCACCCCAGTGCTAAGTTCAGAGCGTACGTACGCCAAGTGCACTCGAGGACCAGCTTCACGCTGTACGGGAGAGCGACCAGTTTTTAGAAAATTTATTATGTTTTACCTACTATTTTATCTTCTAGATTATCTTGTAGATATAATTTGTCAAATAATTTTACTTAAACAGGTGATGTAGCTAAAGTATGAGGTACGTTTAAATTACAAATTTTGTTGATAAGAGTACTATAAATTTAAAAAAAAATTGATCATGTGTGTAGTATTTCGCGTATTTCTTATAATCATTGTTGTGCAAAAAATATTTTATTTGTGAAATAAAGTTATTTTAATATCAATAAATATGCAGTGATAAACATTTTTCACAAATTTGTACTTAATGTGATTAAGTTATAAATAATTAACTTGACTATTAGTTTATATTTTTATTTCGGTGCTCATTTTTATTTTCTAGTATTGTAAAATATATTTTACATATATCTTTACTTTTGAAATAATTTCTGTTTTATCTCTTGAGTTTCTTGCACTTTTAAATCTTTAACCCATCCAGACACTGCACTGTCAGAAAAATCAGGGATAATTTTTTTGGTGCTAAGACCCAAAAGTGAGCCACGTAGTCATCATTTTTAAGATTTCCATTCTGCTGTTAAAAATTAAAATTTGCAGTATACTGATAACTTTTTAACTTGGATCAGCAGCAGCCAAAAACATCCAGAGTTGATGTTTAGTAGTTTTGAAGATGTATATTATTTTATTAGAGAATCTATCTATTTTATAATTTATTAAAATAAATTTTTAATAATAATATTTACAATACCACTAATATCTTCAATATACCACTGCAGAAAAAAAGCTTGTTTCTTAAGACATTTGACTTAATTAAACTTGATTATTCTTTCTTCCAATGGCAAAAGTGATTTACCTCAAGGTAAAATTGAAAGGGATGTTATTTTTTCATTTTCAGCTTTTCATTTACTTTTTAAGAATTTATCCTACATACTCGTGCGTGCCCAGATAGAGCTGATGGCCCGAGTGTTGCGACGACGACCCATCCTAAGGCAGCAACACGCGAAGGCTCGATACGAATTCTTGCTTTATACGACTGCGCGTTCCAGATCTTGAGTTTACCGTCCGTACCGCAAACCGCCAAGAACTGCCCACTAGGTAGAATGTCGAATGAATTCTGTGTGCCATTATACTTTTAATTGATTTTTTCTACTTTATAATTTTTTCATACACCGGAGTTATATTTAAAATTCTTTAAAGTTTTCTTCCTGATATTATTAGAGAAATGTATAACACTCTCAATTGCAGTAGTAGGATACTTACGATTCCGTCACTATACGATCTACAGTGCACACGTGCAGGATTAAATGTTGAAATGCAAAAAAAGCTGCGCGACCATAAAAATTTTAATATCGTATTATAAATTAATAATTGCATGCAAAAATTATTATGCATAATCCTAGTGAAGATAATAGTAGAACGCCCGCTACGCGAAGATAATAAATGCACGCGCGAATAATAACGTTACAAAAATTTCTTAGCGAAGATTGAAAAAGTCGCTAAAAGTGTACACAAACTGCTATTCGAAAACATGCACACCAGAAGTTAAAACTTTTCAACTTTTATTTAGATTCAAGGAAATTTTTTATAAAATATTTCTCGTCAAGTTCGCGTGTGCTATAATTTTTTAAATAAAAACGTTTATTATTAAAAATTATTTCTTAAACTTCCAAAATTTTTTCACGACCGGAGATACTGACGCGGAGTCGGCTCATTACATACTTAGGAGAGCGAGGGCAGTGTCAGACCAAACTAGTTGTAGTTGAGAATCTCAACACTTGCAACAGTTGCTGATTATAAGAATTACAGTGGATGGATATGATTAGCCGTCCGAGTTTCCGATTTTCCCATTGGACATTCAGTATACTTGTGTCGGAATTTACCAGATCAAACTTGCACCGTATTACGTATACGCGACAATTTGCAAAAAGAGGGTCAATAAAAATTCCGAATCAAAATGATGTGAAAGCAGGGATTCGCTTTTGCTCATATTCTCTTTGTCTGTGCGGTAAAAAAGAGGAAGATGGATTTTTGCTCGAGTTTTGATTCTCAAAAATCTTCCTTCTTTATTCATCAATTAATACTTCTCTGTTCAAATTATCTTCACGCTGAATCTTAGCATCCTTCGTTTTCTTTCTAGCTGATATTTTCTTTTTACTTACACTATTAAATTTTCGTTACCTTCCCAATTTCTCCCTCTAACGCTCTAATACTCATCGTTCGAACCGATCTGGATAAACCCCCACTACCTTAAGAGATTTACTGTGACCACAGCTTTTTAATGTCCCCAATCATACGCGTTCTTCAGGTCCTGGTGGCTTTCATCTTCGATTACTTCAGTTTGAGTTTACTAGACAGCAGTTGGTTGATGCCAATAACTCCCAAAGAAGAAGAATACATAATTTGTTATGATTCATTTTTAATATTTTTCTTAAGCTGCAGATATAAGTTTAATATTTCACAAAAGCGCGCGGTAACGACTGAATTTCGAGACGGGAATGCGCCTGTGATTTTCTCACTGTTACTGCAAAGTTTCCAAGTGTTTTTTAATTATTCAATGAACCGATGAGATGCTTTAATTTAGCCATTTGTATGTTTAACGTTACTGAAAAATTCTGAGAAAAAGATAGAGTTTAATATAATTATGAAGATGTAGATTTAAATTTAAATTGATTTTCTTTAGCTGGAGTTCATAGTTACAGTAATAAAAAAAGGTTTTTTGTTACTGCTTTATTGAAACTGATAAAATTAAAATAGAGTATCTTACGTACGTGTGTTTTATTAAAACACGTAAAATTATTTAAATGTATTTTAGCGCATATAATTTAAATTTCAAAACAGCTTATTACTTACATAAAACGAAAAAATTATTATTCCCTTATAAGCTTTTATAACACTGAAAAGAGTTGCAATGCTAGTATGTAAAGTAATTTCCGCAGCCAGATTTAGTTGCAGGCCGAGATTAAACAATCATCGGTTATTACATGCATGCATTATCTTTTTACGCGGAATTCAAATGTCGTTTTTACCCGACATCCCAGCTCTTAAAGAAATAAAAATATTTAAGAAAAATTATTAATTGTTGGATGTTTTTGGTCGACTTTTCGTACACTTTATGTTGCGTCTCCATTCTGAAGACAATAAATTTATCGTCAACTAAACTTACACGTCACCGGTTAAATTAAAGAAAAATTGTTTTTAAAAGTTTTCTACTTTAAAAAACTGCCTTATATATTGTCTAGAATTTTTTCTTATCAATACAAAGTAAAATTTGTTATTTCGCTAAAATTTAGCGTCGGTCAATGTCAAAAATAAACAGGTAAAACGTGCCGAGGTACGTGCATTATTACAATCGATTTATCAGTGCATCCGATCAGTTACCGACTGCAACTAAAGCGAGAGAGCAGAAGATAATAATAGCCGATACCAGCCGATACCCAAGATTGATAGTGTGGGGAATTCATCTATCTCTCTCGCACTCCCGCTTCCCCCTCTTCGACCGGCTGCGCAGGTCTGTTCAGTTCTCTCGCGGCGCTCGAGGCTTGCACATCGGCTTCTACAATAAAGACTTAGAAATTCAAGCAACCGTTGTCTCTCTCATTTTAACTATACAGTACCCGATCCCCACAATAGTTGACTTCGTGCGCTGTCTAGTGGTTTCGATTGCAAGCTGCGATACATACAATGGATCATTGATGCCGTATTTTTTTGATTGTGTACTGTTGGAAGCGTCTACCTTACGTAAGCTAAAATTTTCTGATTTTCGAGCTCTTGCCTCCCATGTTCCTTCGTGTCTTTGCTCGAGACGTTGTTGTTGTCTCTTCCGCCATCTACCTTTAACGCGTTACCGTTTTTTTCAATCTTTTAAATGTTACTAAACGGAATAAAACAGTAATATTGTCCAAACGACCAATCTAATTGCATATTACTTATATAATAATAAAAATATTATTAATAATTACAGTTATATTCAGTTATGTATTTTTTTAGTTTTTCTTAAACAAACTTTTTTTAAATAATAAATTTTATTACCTTTTTAAAAAATAACTTTGTTAAATACTGCCCAATAAATTTTTTTCATGCAAAGCAACCGGATAGCTTTATCTTTCTTTTTTTTTTTTGTTAGAAAATATTTTTGTTTGTACTTGTAATAAATCCTAAAAAAATTAATATATTTTATCAAAATATATGTTTAAATAATAATCCATAAGCCTGTTGCAATATTCTCTAAAATAATTAAAATATCTTACGATCTTAAAATGAACATTTAAAAGAGTAAACCTATTTTCGATTGGAACTTGAACTTAAAACTAATTATAGTTATATAGCTTACTAAAACGATCACTGATACAATTAAATTAGATTGAGAGCTTTTCATTTTTGCAGGCCAAATAAAATACTATTTTAAAATACAAAAAAATGTAACAAGTCCGATCGAGTTTTATGCAAATGATGGTAAGAAATATGAATATATTTTATTTTCTTAAATGTATCATTTATTCTCAAAAGTTTAATTTAAAAAAATCTTCAAATAAAAACTTATATGAACTATATTCAGATTTAAAGACGAAATATTAGCATATTATATATTATCAATAATTTTATTTAATTTTTCGTTCAGTATAAACTAAAATTAGATATTTTCATTTTCAGATTCATTCACAACTCACTTGTAATATTTACTACACAATGGCCTTAATTTCATAAAATATTTTATAAAAAAAATAATTGTACAGAATGAACGGCGAATTCAAGCCTTTCACTTACCAGTTTCACCACCCTACTTCGCCAAACGATCACAAGTTCGTCCCCGAAGTCACTTATCAATCAGGCTACGAATCCTTAAAAGAAGCTATTCTCCACAAAGATAAAGGCACAATCATATGGCTCCTGAAAGAAGGCTGCCCCGTAAACGACGCCGAAGAGGACCGAAATTCCGACACCCCTCTGCACATCGCCGTCTTCATGAACGACATGGACACCGCGAGGCTCCTGATATCCACCGGAGCCCAGGTGAACGTCGCCAATTTCCACAAGCAGACGCCTCTGCACTTGGCCTTCGAGATGGGCAATTCGGACATGGTAGATTTTCTGCTCGCCCAGTGCGACGGTAAGATCAACCCCTTCACGGTTTACGGCCTGTCCCACTTTCACATAGCTTGCGTCAGGAACAACTGGCAGGTGGCTTACTCGTTTCTCGAGCGCGGCGTCAACGCCAACGTCTACCTGGAGAAGTGCTTCTACGGCAAGGACTACGTTTACTACAGACCGCTGCATTTGGCGGTGAAGCACGAGAACATCGAGGTGGCGGAGCTCCTGCTGAAGTACGGAGCCAACGTAAACGCCAAAGATAGATTTAAGCGGACACCTTTGCACTTGGCCTGCCGCTACAATCACCGACGAGCTTGCGAGATGATCAGGACTGTGGATTTGAAGACGCCGAGGGACGTGATAAGACTGATCAAGGGCGAAGACGATCAGGTTGAAATCTTGGAACTTCTGGTGAGGTTTAGAGCCGATATTAAAGCCTTGGACTCAAACGACACGCCGCCGTTGTTTCACTTGTTCAAGTGTCACTATCAGGAGATAAAGGACGCGATTCGGGAGAGGATGGACATACAGGACGAAGACTTTTGGAGCGAACTCGTTGAAGTTTTTCAGAATACGCAGCGAGAAAAGTTTTACGTCCTCATGCAAAACGACGCTGATATCAAATTCTGCAACGAATCCAAGGATACCTTGCTGCATTTGGTTATTGACGGCAGGAAGCTCTTTACGAACTTTAACAGTTTAAGTGCAAAAGAACGGGATTTGAGCGACGCAGAAAAGGCCGAAATGGTGGATTTGTTGCTGAAATACGGAGCCGACGTAGACGCTAAAAATGCAAGCGGACAAACGCCTTTGCAGATGGCCATTTCGTTGTATTACGTGAAAACCGTTAAGACTTTACTGAATCACTACGCCACAGTCAACAGTGTCTCCTTTTTCCATTACAAAATACCAAAGAGAGATACCGGTGGAAACTTTGAGCTGGTAGTGATGGAAAATTTCCTCGATATTATTTCTTTAATGCTGAAACGAAAGTCAGACTTGAAGATCAATAGAAGCAATGAATTGCTGATGTTGCGTTACATATCAATGGAATCAAATGTACAACACTTTGAGAACTGCAGTACCGCAGATATCCGTCACTTGTTAGACTTCGGCGACATTAACAATATGGACGCGTCCTTTTACGTTTCGGAACGATCGGTTTTATCCAATCGAGAAAAGATCTCTCTGGTCTGGGAGCACATTCAAAAACTAGAAATCGCTGGCCTCTATGTCAATGAAAACATAAAGCGCGAATTCGCCAAGTACCACCATTTGATCGATGCAACCCAGAACACTTGCAGTCAAGACTTCATTGACAAATGTAAAGAGGAGATTGAGATATTGAAGGTGATCAGGATCGACAGATATGCTTCTTTCTACGATCTGTTATTTTTGAACGTTGACGAAATCGCGGTTCGAGTGAAGAACGACAGGTTTCGGCGGTCGCTTAGATCAAATTGCAACGGCAAATTCACCGTGTACAATTCCATGATAATCAAGCAATTTGTAAAAGGCTTGATGAGGTCAGTTCTGTTGGAATCGGCCAAGGAGTATCTCGAGTTTATCATCAATGTGGGATTACCGGATCCATGCATTGAAAATATACTTAGCCATTTGAAGAATGAGGATCTGTGCAATCTTGCTTTAGCTTATGCAAAGTGATTGACTTTTTTTATGGGTGCAATTAATGATTAAAAATAGAATTAGAAAATTAATTCCATTCAAATAGGCAAGGTGTGGTTTGTGCACATAAGAATTGTGCACATATTAATTGTGCACAATTTAGCATAGCTCGGTATATCT
>UCOL01002916.1:0-22189 GCA_900474335.1 Ormyrus nitidulus | reverse complement strand
TTTTTTAACAGTGTCAGTCTGTGAGAAAATTACGATTGACTATTGTAATTTTTGATGGAGTTATTTTAATTGTTGATATAACATTTCTTTCCGTGCAGAATAAGTGCATATGCACTTATTCATTTTTAGAGAGTATGTTCCTAGTAAATTTTACAAGTTTAAATACGAACATTTATTATTTTTCTACGTGTATTTAAATACGAAAATTTATTATTTTTCTACGTGTTCGTGGAAAAAAATGTTGTTATCAAGGATGGTAATTATTCATTTTTGTAGCGATTTTGCATCCTTGAAATTCAAATTATAAAGGTCAAAAAAGATATTAACAATCTTTATATGGATAATTTTCAATCACTGAATATTCATTGCTTTTTTATTAAATGCAAAATGCAAAAACAGTTTGCTATTTTAAATATTCCAGGAAGTAAATCAATTCTGCTTATAGCAGCATTAACGTAAATTATTTACAATATCTAGTACTTCCATCTCCGAAGCATTGTTTATTTAAAAATTTTCAAAATTCAGGCTTTAATAATTTTGAACGTAAGCTTCGGGCTGTTATTGTATTCAAAGTAGACACGATGAAAACACTTTTCTGCCGCGTTATTATTAGACGAAGATTGTCATGCAAATTCATTAGAATAACAATAGCCATTCTCCGGCATTGCAAAAATGAAGACCCAAGAGGATTTTAGAAACCATTTAAACCGGATTAACTGGTTCCGTAAATAATGCATTCGCAAAGCCACTCCGCGCGCCGTAAAAAGCTGCTCCTTTACATCGGGCTTTTCTCAGCTCGCAAACTTATCCCAAAATTTCATCTCCAAATCGTCCGACTCTCATTTCCGAGCGCATTCAACTATTCATAACCCGAGCGATATCCCATCCCGCGCCGCGCAATCATCCAGCCCGATCTTTTCGGCGGCGCTCGGCAAATCGATCCGGCATATCATTAACGAATCAGCTCCCGTAATTCCCCCTCGAAGGCATCGCCGCGCGCCGTTTCACCGATCTCGTCCGTCCGTCCGCATATTTTTAATGAAAATCTAAATCAAATTCGGAATTACCTCGGCCCCCGAATTTCACGCGCGTCTCTCGAGCTCGCAGACGGACGAGGAACGCGCGCGCCTCGTAGCTACGCCCGTCGCGGCATTAGCATGCAGGCGGACACAATGTTAAACATATCGATTGATTATCTGTCCATGCTTACACTCGTATATACGGCTCGGTACCTACGTGATCGGGTCTCGCGCGAGAGCTTTTTAGAACGCCGTCCGATGAATTATTCCGGGCTTGCGCGCGAAAAAAAAAAGAAAGAAAAACGCGCCGCGTCGTTTATGATGTAAATGACGATGGAAATGCGCTTTAAGCTCGAGGAGGCTTTCGAGCGCGCAGCTTTTTAATGATGTAAACACTTGGAGCAATTTCGCTCTCGGGTGTGATAGCGTTATTTAAACATCGTTACGCCGAGTCATTGGAATTGCTAATCGCCAGTCGTGTAATTACGAGTGTTCATCCTTGTTGTATCGATTAGGAATTTTAGCCGATCGATCTTTTAGGTGCTAAATTGAATCGCTCGACATCGTTGGGTCATTATTTATGGATAATCGCTTGGCGTGCAACAACAAGTTTATCTTCTAGAATATTATGAATTTAAAAGATGGAAACTTATGTAATCGTAAATGTCAATATGAAATGTAAAGATAGGCAAGACAAGATGCGTTATTTTGCAACTTTGTCGCCTTGTCAATTTTAGAAATACGTCGCTGTACTGAGAGAGAAATTGATTGACGTTATTTTGAATTGGATTTTTTATTAATATATTTAGCTACCTTATGTTAGTTCTAAAATTGGTTTATCGAAATAGCACATAGGATATATCGAAATAGCATAGGAGCTTAAAAATTGAAGCATCCTTAAATATTAAATCAGATTTCAGTCTAATAAAATTTCAAACTAAATTGCTCATTACCACCAGTAAAAACTGACATCTTGTTCCGCATACATATTAAATTTACGTCAGTTCGCAATTAACCGGTATGCATTACTAAAATATCGAATTTTCATTCCGTTCTGCAATACGTCATTATCAAGTAAAACGCTCGACGATTCTTCGTTTACAAATTTTTGCATAATTAACACGCGACGATTTTACCGGCTAAATTATTCAAGTAGACACGTTCGCTCATGGTCACGTTCTAATATCCAGCTTGCATATTATCAGCCGCAATATCTGCACAGGTCAGGAGCGCGAGAGTCATTTCGCCGAAAGCCGCGCTGAATCTAATTCAACCGTCATTCTCACCGTTTCCATCAGCGCAGCAGACTTCGGTATAATTATTCGGCAGTAGCCCGTCTCTCGGTGCTCGATTGTTAAATTGTTACGCCGTTAAAAGCCATGAGATATAGAGGCAGTAGCAGCAGCAGCAGCAACCTTCCGCAGTGTCAGCCCCAAAGGTTTATGGATCGTTACGAGCTCTCGGGGATTCCCCGGCGTATAGCAGTTGACTCGATAATTTTTCGCGTGCTTTATTGCTCGCTTGCTCGCGCCGCTCTCTTACCTTAAATCTTTTGATCATAAACGGCCCGAAGTGGATGCTACTCTACCGTCGGGCACTTTATGAAGTTAGGCGTCGAGTAAGCCGCTGAGAGAGAGGGGGGGGGGAGAGCGAGAGATAGAGCAGTCAAGACTTTGCCCCTTACTCCGCGTCGTCGACGACGTCGACGACGACAACGGCGGCGGCATTGTGAAATTGGATCGGAAAGTCGTGAGTGGCGCGGAGTTTACCACTTCTATAATTGTGCCTCTATGGTTCAAGAGATGCGTAAAGAGAGAGAGAGAGGAGGACGACGAGAGCGAAATGAGAGCTGAGGGACTGATGGGCGAAGGTGTGGGAGTGCTTTTGTAGAAGGAGAAATGGTGGAGCGCTTGAAATTTACGGTTGGAAAAATAAGTTCATTTACGTTTATGTATTTGAAAGAATACTGTCTGCAACACGTAGAAAAATTTTTAATAAAAATGACGGTTATTTTTACGGTAGCTACGGCCTTTTTTTCATTTTTCTGTATTTTCTACCCAAGTAAAACTGAATTACTATTTTTTTCATAAACTTGATCTGGAGTAACTAGTCATGGTTTTTTTCTGTCAATTTATTTATTCTTATTATTCAGTCAACAATCTCAACTACATCAAGAAGTTAAAATTTGTAGGTTAACGTAATGTCTTCGTAAATTTTTTTGAAGGGGTATAATTTTTGTCAATCGACAATCGACATAAATTTTACTGTTGTACTACGGTAAAATTTATGACACTACCTCTAATACATGTGGCGCTCTCTATAAAAATTATAACGTAACCCATAAATAATAAGGACGTGTCAAAAAAGTGCTCGTTTACTTTATGTCACTGCAATTTTTATAGGAGATTTAGTACTTTCATAATACTTATTGATAGAATAATTAGCTAAATATCTAATATGAATCAGTCTATCGAAAACGTTTAAATTTGAATAAGAATAAAATTTTATTTTACTGTACAATCCTAATTGAAGTTTTTTTTAAAGAGAAGTAATATTCACTTCGCCCATTAGACGCACTTTACACCTACGTACAAATTATCACTCTAGCCGATAGTCGTAATATATATACGTTGGCGACCGGTAAGTGAGAAACTTTGCTCGAAAGTTGAAACGAAAAAGTGAGCAAAAGGATGATATTCTCCTGCAGGAGAGAGAGAGAGAGAGAGCAGTGAAAAGGAAGGAAAAGGAGGGCGCTCCAGCCTGTTATAATTGAAGAGCGACCGAGCGTTATTGTAACTTACAATTGGAAACTTCCTCGATGATCGTAAAAGTGTTCTCCTCCGCGGCAGCGGAAAAACTCTTATATTCGCGCCTTTTCTTTCTCGACTCTCTCTCTTTCTCCTTGTCTTTGACGGAATCGTTAAAGTTTACAGCTGGCCTCTCTCGCGTCAAATGTACGCAGTACACGCGCGACTTTTTCTTTCTCTCACGTATGCAAGGGGGAGTCGTATTCCTCGCGGGATATAATCTCGCCGCTCGAAAGATGAAGGAAGTCTGCAGCGCGCACAGTAAAATTTTACTGTTCTCATTTAAGGTGTCAATATGGCAATGGGCTATTCGTCATGTCGCGTAAAAGAGAGAGAGAGAGAGAAATGCTCGACTTTTTCCGCGTACAACCATAGGCCGATACTAAATCCGGTCTGGGGAAAAATTCTGCGATTGCGCAATACAGTGGACGTATTTACGAGCTGACTGCGCATTAACCTTTGCGCAAATTTATGTATTTTTTAATGACGCTTTCGCGCTTGTTGTTAGAGAGTTGCCTTGTAAATTCTAATTTAAGAGACTTAATATACGGGCAATGAAAAGCACTCAGAACTGTAATTATACGAAATGAAGTGCATAAAAATAAGTATTCCCGCAAAGAAGAGATGAAAAGATTGAAAACTGCTTTT
Organism: Ormyrus nitidulus; assembly: GCA_900474335.1. NCBI lineage: Eukaryota > Metazoa > Arthropoda > Insecta > Hymenoptera > Ormyridae > Ormyrus > Ormyrus nitidulus. The sequence continues at coordinate 17,715 of UCOL01002916.1, read as the reverse complement.
TTTCCGAGATAAACATTTTTTTTCAACTAAAGTTACACGTCGAATCGTGGATTTCTCTTTAAAATTATTATTATTCCATTTTGTTTCGCAAAATACAAAAAAATGCTTGTATATAAAAATTTTAATTAAAGCACCAAGTAATCCGTTAGTCATCCCTAAACACTCCGCGCCAGAAAGCATATTGCGCATAAGCGAACATTAAAAAAGTACAATAGTCCGTAAAAAAGCGGCACGAGGCAAGCAGAAAATGTAAATCACAATTTCCGAAGTGAATTATTTGCAGGGCTCGCGCGCGGAAGTTCATAATAACTAGTGTAATTTTCCTCAAAAAAGGGGCCATTTAAAAAGCCGTTGCTCAAACATAATGTCGGCCCTCGGCAGGAGCGCGAGCCCGGGAGAGGCCCCCCGAGGATTTATTACGGCGCGCCATCGACATTTGAATAAATTTCCAGGATTACGGGAAGGGTCGAGTGGCATGAAAGACACACGGCGGCTTCTAATATTAAACCCAGACTCTCTCTCTCTCTCGCATTCCCTCGCACTCGGGCCGCCTATACGCGTTTTGTAAATTCTACCGGCTCTGCCCAGGCCGGGGTGTGTGTACGTCTGTGGCCGCCGCGCGAAAATAAAACCGAATGCACGTCAACGTCCGCTCTGATCTGCTTCTGTCCCTTGGTCCACTTCGTTAGAGGGAAATACGGTGTGACGTTGTTGTAAAAAAAAAAAAAAATGCTGTTTTACTCCGGGATTGTATATGGTTTTTGTGTGTATTAGCGGAGCTCGGATTTGAAATTTGATAAAGCTGTTTTTGAGAAGAGTCTTTCGCGTTTGATTTGGTTGAGAGTCGTATATTTCAGTTCTTATCCGTGGAAATGCAGTTTTTCAAATATTTGTTTGAAGTACACGTTCAGAGATAGAGTAAGGAAAATAAATAAAAAAAATTCATTTCGCTTTTTATTTTTTTATGCTACTTTTACAACATATTTATCTTACGCGAAAATCAAAGAGTTTCGCGTTTTGATTACACGGAATTTTTTTGAAAATTCTGCGTTACTAAAATTCTTTTTGATATCAAAGCCGATTTTATTTAAAACATTGCCACAGATTTTCAAAAAATGATTTTAGTTCCTTTTACAAGGTAATGAAAAACATAAACCAGAATTTATCAGACCGGCGAACAGGCAATTTATTTTCCTACGTCGGATTACTTTGTAATGCAAAACTGCTTTGTAATGTAATGTACTGTTATTCTGGAAATAAACAAATAAATTTATTTCTACTTACAAAGCAAATTTGCTTTAAATCAATTAAATTGAAATACTATATCAGATTCACTCGGGAGCTGCTAATAATAATTCTGCGGCCGTGCTTACATATATAAAATTACTAACCCATCTAGTAAATTCCATACGAAAGACATCGCGTGTTACCCGAAAATAAAGCAACAACAAAACCGGCCACCCAAAAATAACCCCAAAGTACAAATCAAACTCCGCTTCCACGAAGCTCTTACATTAAATCGTGTCCCTTTAAAGCTCCCTCATATTTTCATCGAGGCTCTCCGGGATCCAAAGCAAAGTAGCAAGGACGAGGTTCACGCGGCGTACATCAGGCCACCTACCCGCTCGAGTTTCAGACCGAGATAGTATTTAACGTCTCGCGGAGAGAGAGAGAGAGAGACGCGGGAGTCGTGAGGTATGCGACGCCGCCACGCGTGACTCGAGGGAGACATTCGCGCACCGTGAATATTCTCACTTATTTGTAGTGCCGCATGCCCGACGTTAAAATTCGCATTTACTGCCGGCTGCTTTCAATATTTACGCCGTCGCAGTGCGTTGTCGGTCGAGATCGACTGCGGAACTTTGAAGCGAGAATTTCTTTGATGAAGCGAGGGTTGGGGAGATGCTTAGTCGTTAGTCAGTTAAACGTCTTGAACAGAGATTTTGAAAGTTAACAACTACATAATGTAATCTATAATTCTATTCTACAATTCGAATATGTAAAAGACGTTACGGATAAAATATACTTTTAAAAAATAAAATATTAAGAAAATATCGTCTAAATATATTCGAATATATCGAGAATAAGCGAACTTCGTTGTGAAGTTGCAGTTTTTAGGGTAGATAAAAAAAGAGATCAGGCTTGTATCCGGAACGTTTTGGTGAAGACCGTAAAAATAGTCGTAATATTGAATCTCGTTAAAATTAGAATAAAGTTAATAAAGACAAATAGTTTTTAGTTGTGTTTCTGTTCCTTTCTTCTCGCGTGTTTTCTGACTTTGTCGGGAACGGAGTATTTAAGTATGATCTGTAGCATGATAAATGCTAATTTATACTAATACTAATAGCGAGTATAATGTTTTACATCCTTTATTATTCGTCTCTTTAGTGTTACTAGTACCGTTCAAGCGCGCTGCGCACGCTAAATATTTACTATTTTAGATATTTTTAATAAAAAATATTCCTCATACATAACATTGAAATTCTTTTAGTTTTATGATAGGTTACAAATGAATTGCGAAACACAGACTTGGGAAACAGTTTCGATTGGCAAATTGCACGTTCAAATGCGTAGGTTATGTTATTAACGAAAATAAAATAAAATAATTTATAAAGTCTGCTTCTGCTAGTCCAACTTATAAGCCTTACTTTATATTATAGCCAATCAAGTAGGTCTTTAACGCAACAGTAACGTTAAATTTTAGCCAATCTAGTCTCATTTTCCACGAAAATCAGCCAATCACAATCATTTTATTCATGCTTCAACTTTCGGGTATCACTTTTTTAAGAGAGGATATCTATATATTTTTTCTTCACTTTGATAATCTTGTGATATAATTCGCGTAGTTTGTGGTCATCGTTCATACGATCATAGAAATTTATAAAACTTAGTTGACAATGCAAATAAAGCAAATGAGCAAGCTGAAGTTAAAAATAAAGTGGCTCGACCACATAAGTAACCCAAACATTCTTGAGAGAGGCGCAGCGGAATTGGCGGAAAGACAGGCGAGGAGTGGCGTCGAAAAAGAGGGGGAGAAAGAAAGAACTAGAGAGGCATTAAAAGGAGACTATTCACTCATTGTGAACGAGCGAGCAGACTGGCAGGCGAATGCTAAAGAGCTTTGCGCCGGTTTGAGCGTTTTTTCTTCATAAACGGTTTAGCAAATTGGAGACAATGGCCTGCAGTGTATTACTTACTCTTAAAGTTTCTCCCGCGAACCCACTGCTGACATGGTTAATGCGATTTGAGAGCTTTAAACCGATTTAGAAAACAACACTCGTTACGGTCAAAGAGATTTGATGTTTTAAGCTTTCCGTAACGCTAATCGTCACAGATGAAAAGGCAAGAAAAAGCATTAAAAATATCACATAATTAGCTTGTGCAAGCTGCATTTATTTAACGAATTTACCCAATTACGGTTAATTCGACCATCGCCGCTTTTAAAAATCATCAAATTTTAATTGGATTTTTAACTAAACAACCGCTATCTAATTCCAAAATCTAATTGAATTTCGTAGTAGGAACCGTACCATTTCGAGCTCTCGCATTCGTGCACTCTCTTTTCCCGCGGTTCGAAGAAGAGTAGCGTGGAAAAAATAAAGGAAAAAGCAGGGGAGGGAAATGCAGCCGCAACGGGACGGCTCAAATCGCTACCGCACGAAAATACAAGCCACACGTGCAGATACGCATTTTCACGCACGACCGCACCATTAGCAGATTGCTCGGGCGCGGATTCTTATATGTATAGAAGCCCCGCACGAATGCCCGCCGTATACACGAAAATTCCCTGTCGAATTTTCAAATTTAATTTCACAGCTAGGTGGCGCCATTGGCGGAAGACGGGATATGGCGAATGAAAGGGTGCAAAAAACATGAATAGAAAAGAAAGGAGTTGGCAAACAAATGAGTCCATTTGTATGCGTTGTGGATCAGAATGTGTGAAAATGCATCTGGTATTTATTAGGCTTTTTTTGGCTTTGTTCCGATCTTATTTTGCGCATGGAGCCTATGCCGTAAATGGATTTAATTACAGTTTTTATTTTGTGGCTTCGTTTGCTTAAGGGGATGAACGTGTGCACGTTGGGTGAGTGAATTTTCGGAGCGGAAAAAATGCTCTGCGGCTACTTCTTTTGTTACACCGTACTTAAGTGTGTCCAGAGTGGTTTAGAAAGTAGACCTTTACGCTATAAAGCAGCTAAGTTCATTATATTCTTTTTTTTTAATTAATCGCGTAGGCATGAAGTATATTAAAAGTGATAATTTTGTCGTTGTTTTGAAAATGTGTGAAATATTGAGCTTGCAATTAATGTTAAAAATGCATGATTAATCTGCAGTTACATAAAGTCTCTTGATTCTAATTGACATCAGATAATGGAGTCCCGCCATTCATAAAATTTATTGGAAAACTGAATTTATGTCCATTATAAGTTTAAACGCTTTTCCCAGGAAATGATTTTATCCTAAGCAATTAAAAAATGCACCTCCATCAATCTCTCTTACATCTCCCTATAAATAACTCTTTTAGCCGACTTGCAATTTCGAATTGAATGCTCAATCATAGCGTGCAACCGCATAACGGTCAATTATCAACTTGGCAAGCACATTATAAAAACTTTAAAAAAATCTACATCCACACCCACCAGAAAGTTTAATAACCAAGCCGGTTACCAGGGACTCGAAGCTTGTTAAAATACAACGACCCGCGTTCGTGCATTTCGAGAGCTAATCGATCGTTGTCGGGGCGCAAAAGTGCCGTCGGCGAAATTTCGCGGCTGGCAAATAATCTTTGCTCGCACGACCTTTGCGCGCGCAGAGAGGGAGAAAAGAGAATGAGCAGTTGCGGGGCACAACATTTGTGCACCTTCGCAGAGGGGCGAAGCGTGTATACACGCGAGTGTCCGCGAGCGCAATTATATGCTTCACTCTATATTTAGCTGGGCGAGCACAATCGCTATCTGGAGAGAGGTGGGCAAACCCCTCCCGCAATGCAAATCGGCACGAGAACGCACTCGGAGGAATACCATTCCGCGAAAGTATGATAATGGAGGCTAGGAAATTCTGCGAATAATGCTGGCTCTGATTACCTATTTTATACATACCTATCTCGCCCGTTTAACCCAGATACAATTCGCGCGATCGAGCGAGATATCCGAGGTAAATGCCTGCGGAGGGTTATTGTTTCGCGTGATTCTTTTATGCGTTAAAATTGAGATTTTTAGGAGTTCACTGGAAACGGGAAAGTTGCGAGTGAAGTAAGCTTTGAAAATAATTTTCTTTATGAAGGAAAAAGGACCGCGAGGAATTGATTGTGGTAGTTTTAGTTCTTGGAGAAAATGAGTGTTCAAAAACACCTGTACCTTTTATGAGGGAAACTTTTTTAGTCTTGCGACTTTGAAAACAAGTTGATAAAACTATTGCAAAAGTATGGAACTTGAGCCATATTGTTTTTTATTTAAGAGCATCGAGCTAAAGATTTATGTTATTATTACGAGAACGAAGTGTGCGAAACTTAATAAATGAAATAAAATTAGTTGGGTGAAACCTATGATGAAATTTAAAAAATTTAAATCAAAACATGGAAAACACCCAAGTTGTTCTCGCGATCGTTACTCATTGATTGTGCAATATGGAATACCCAATTTTACACGAGAACTGGATTGAAATAACTACTTTGCAACGTGACCTTTTTTGCAATAATTCATTATTTTAAATGATCGTACCTGATGGTGAAATCTTTTATTGATTATTTATAATGAAAATATTGTAAGAGCTCGTTCAAAGTAGTTCATTTTCTTAAGAAAACATTCGTTCTTAAAAATAAAAGTAAGAATTTTGCAATGATGAGTCGTAAATGCTTGAGATCAGTATCTTATCAAAATATTTCAATGACAAATCATCAAGAAAAAAAATAAAATGTGCCCGAAACTAAGTGCAATTACTACATTTTAATGTTTAAATTAATATGTTTAAATAAAATCAAAAACTATTCTAAAAGCCAATATTTCAATTATGTAATCTGAACTGAAAATAAGCTATAAACGGCATAAGCGCGCACTAAAAATTAAAAGCACTTGAAGATAAATAACGCTCAATTCCACGTAAACTTTCCCAAGATCTGCAGCGGCAGCGCGCGGCATTCAAGTTACTCTTAATGCCCGCTGGCAATCATAGCCATAAATCAAACCGAAAATTCTCTCCTATTCGTCAGGGCAAAGCATCCATTCCGCGATTTTACATTCTGCGAGGCTCTCGCAGCTGCCGGAGGTTCGCTACTTCAATTTATTTATTGTCACTTTTACTGCCTCGCCGTCGCCTCTCGGCTAGGAAGCTCGGGGCAACATGGCGGCTTCTTTCAAGGCGCGCACAAAAGTCGTTGACTCTCTCTCTCTCTACGGAGCTCAGCGAAATCTTCCGCCTTATATATATGTATATAGATGCATATCTCATCCTCCCCGCACTGCACGTATCGAAGCCTCGCTCGATATCTTGCGTTCTCCCGATGCTCGAGAGCAGCTTCTCAGGTATGCATTGCCGCGCACATTGTTTTAGATGCGCGCGAGAAAAAGCGATTGTAAACGCGCCGTTGGCCCGACGAGTCGCTGATTTATCTGCCATTTGAGACGGTGCTTTGGAGGAACGGAATGGCGGAGGAGCGATTTGAATAAATGATTGTTGCTGAATGTATTAGGGGTAATGACTGGCTGTCAGTGGTTGCAACTTATTTTCACTTGAATTTTAATGCACGCCGATGATTTATTTAGATGCTGGTTCAGTTTATGTTTGACAGCATTTAAGATGCAATTCTGTTCGCAATGTTAGTTAATTGGTGCAAATGTTAACGGTTGTTTGTCGCATAATAGAAGGGAGAATTCTAAAGTGGTTTTATTCTACTTTGGCTTTACATTTATTCTATATTGGGCTGTGTAAATGATGTAAATGACGTCCCCGAGAGGTGAAAATAAAATCTTAAATATTCTTAAAAATCTAGAGTTAATTAAAAACTATTCCTGAGATATTTCCACACAAATGACAGGTCGAATGTTTTTTCAAAGTATAAAAATATGTTGAAGATTATAAAAAATTCCTTTGTTCTTTCTACCAACGATAAACCACGAAGAGTTAATCCACGGCATTAAAGATAATCCAGAGCCGAAAAAGAAAAAGGAATTTGCTCGTCGCACCTTCTTAATGGCGAACCTGGCGTCAAGCACTTTTTACGTCAGCGTCGACTTAACGATTCACCAGCATCCAGGGCATTAACGTCCTATAACCGTAAGACAAACAAAAGGAGGTGCGAGTCTGTAATTAAAGGGCAATTAACGCAGCAAAGGCGCGTTGCTTAGGTTACGCTGCCGCCGCCGTCGACGACGACGACGAGCTCCAAGATTACCGCGTCATTTCCAAGTTGATGCTGCGTTCGTGTTCTCGCGAGGGATCTGCATTTTCTCGTATATACGGACCCTCTTTGCGATCGCCTTCGTCGCTCTATTAGCGACTGAGTCTAATTAAGCGGCCGTTTTTCCCCGAGATGGAGTTGCGAGCTTGATTGGAATATTTTTCTTTCGAATAATTGGTAGATATGGAGAATAAGGGGATTGAGAATTTTTAAGCTTAGGAGCTTTTCAGGCGGGAATTTCAAATGCGGTTTGTGGTTTACGAGATTTGATTCATAAATTATGCATTAACTTTTGGAATTCATTATTTTCTGAATCTGAAATAATAATTGAATTAAAATATAGGCACAATAATTAATGTGAGATTTCTGTATGTTAATGCAATTAGTGAAATCTGTATTAACATAATGATTCTAATTATGAAAGCTAAGGTTATTAACAATTTTAATGTTATAAATTAAGTATTAACACCAAAATTTAATGCGCATAAAGTCACATACAAAGCTTTATGTAACCTAGTTTTTAAATGCTATTTATATTAAAGCTTTTGAATTAAATCAAAATACCAATGTGAATTAATTTATTTTTATTTCTGTTTCAGGTAAGCAACTAAAGTCGAAATTGCAGTTTCTCATATTCCACTCTTACAGTAGTGAGTATTATAAAGATACATCTGTTGCCCTTTTTAAGTTATATACATTCTCTGTAAAAATAAATAAGTGTACATACACTTATTCTACGTTGGTTTCACTTATTTATTTTTACAGAGTTACTAAACCTTATTTGTATCAAAGAAAATTAAATTAAATTAATTATATTAATTAATTATTAAATTAAATTACTAAACCTTATTTGTATTAAAGAAAATTGGTCAGAGTTTTAAAAAAATTCCACCAACGTGTCGCGCCTAATTAAGGAAGCGAAATAAGTAACAGACCAAGTTTTTTACAATTCTCGTAAATCATCCTAATGAAATCTAATTTAATTTAATTAGTTTCTTTAATACAAAGCTCTAAAGAATGCACCTGGCGCTACATGCGAAAGGGAGCTTTATTTTTACTTTTTCTTTCTACAAAACTGCATACCAAGACGCATTAAAACTTGATAACATTAATTATGAAACTCTAAAAAATGTCGCGCTAAAAAAGTAAAGTTTTTTAATTTACCTTCGCAAAATTGAAATATTCATGTCTGCGTTAAAATTTACCCCGAGTTACCGAAGTCAAGCACACTAATATTTTTAAAAAGTTCGAGACACTTTACGCAACTATGTCCACAAAAATCCGAACGTAGGTGTTCGGTCCTCTACTTTTTTTTACGGGTATCTTTAATAATAAATAATAATATTTAATTGAACAAATTCATGGACGAATTATTTTCACTCAAAATCTGCACAAAAAAACTAACCCTTTATTCCTCGCAAAGGCCCCGGAAACAATTATCTCGAAAATTCATCGCTCCTCTTCAAGCCAAAATTTCACACGGCCCAATAACCGCGCCTCGCGCCTTCCCCGAACTAGTAAAATGAAAAAATTCCTCCTCCAGAGTCCTCCTCTTGCGTTTCGTCCAAAAGTCATAACCACCAAGCATCCCGGCGAAACAGAATCCGAGGCCAGGCCGCGTCCTTAATCTCGTTGCGCCTACCGGTATATACGCGGAGCGCAAAACGCCACAGCGCTTAACGCGACCACCTGGCGAGAAGAGAGAACCACAGAGAGAAGCCGCCGGCCGGATGTAAGTCGCCGATGATAATAAGGGCGTTACGCGCGAGCGCGTTTGTTCCGCGCACACCTCGCCGACGACTACCTGAGAGAGAGACGCGGCTGGAAGAAGAGAAACCCGTGATTTTCCCGGGCCTTTTTATTTGCTTATTCTGCGGGCGGCTGCTCCTTTGAGCTCTCGCGCGATTCGCAATACTTTGCCCCGCGCCTGCTTGAATAACTCAGATTCAATTTCGCTCGCGGACCGACTCCGCGTGAATTGTGCAGGAGATGGCCTGGGTTGGTTGGCTTGCACCTTTCGGTTACTTATTTAACGAGAGCCGCTGCCGTTAGGGTGGTTCGGGTTAATTATAGGCTTCGTTCTTGAAAGTTATGCGAAGGTTATGTGTAACAATTAATATTCAATTCTTGTTCCCGACAAAGTCAGGAATCCACGCGAGAAAAGAAACCCGTAACAATTCTTGTTGTGAATATTTTATTTCGAAAAGGATCTTGAGGTTTCTGAATTTTTTACATTTTGGAAGAATTCCGTGTGTTATAATTAGCTACATTCATATTACAAAAATAATCGAGCTATTTCGTATTGATATTCTTTTGAGTATTTACGCCGTTTTCTTAAAAGTAAAATATTCAATTTACTTCAATAGTAATTTAGCGCAATACTTTTTTAATATTTATATAGATGTCGAAAGTACACTTGATTGAATGTAGGCCAACTAATAATTCCAGCCTTAATGTATCCAATGCATTAACAAGAGTAGCTTCTCCCGATATCCAATAATTTGCTATATACCCCTTATCACCGTTCCCGATGTTATTCCTCCGTGCCGAGACCAGGCCGAGCCCGACCATTCGATGTTGTTCCCCGACGTTATATACGTCGTCGCCGGAACCGTCTGAAAGGGAGAGAAAAAAAAAGGAGCGAGAGGAAACGCAAGCAAGAGAAAACGAGATAACAAGCAAGAAATTGAATTTTTCCGCGGAAATGAATATGACTCTCTCTCTCTTTCTCTCTCTCTTTCTCCGTCGACTCGATCAAGGAGCAGCAGTCTGAATTATTATCTATGTAGGGTGTAACGAGATCTAGTCGCTGGAATTGTTATTGAAGAGAATCGGGGCCGCGGCCGCGGCTTTGTGAAAGATGAATACGATCAACGCCGAGCGTAAGACGCAATTGCCAAAGGGCGAAAATAGAAGGGGGGCAGAGAGAGAGAGAGAGAGAGGAAGAGTGGAGAGTCGTCGGTCTATGCGGCGAAACGACCCTTTAACTGACAGTGCCGCTGGCGAGGCATCGTAAATCCGCGGTAAGAAACTTGGGAATGAAGAAGAAAACGAGCGCCAGGACCGAGGCGCAGCCGAAGGCGGAGACCAAGTCAGCTGAGAGAGAGAGAGAGATGGAGAAGGAGAAATAATAATACCTGCAGCGGCGAGAATCGAAGACGCTAAGAGATAGTACCGGGGTGCGTCAGGCTTCGTTGAAGTCCAAGTTAGCAGGACGCTGGTGCTGTAATTTTATCCGATAGAGGCTCGTGCGACTGTGAGAAGAGTTTTTATTGATTATTTCTCGCTGAACAATCGTTGCAGGAAAAATGAGGAAAATGTGCATTAGGATCGACACGTTCGGTAGTTAATTAAGGGCTAAATTATATTGACATACTGTAATGTTTACCTCGCCTTCGATAAACGTGGGTAATTGAAGCAGGCTCTGAGTACAGCAGAAATTAGAGCAGAATAATGATGGTTAGCTCTTGCGAGCTACTGTTAACTACATTGCAATGGTGTAATATCCGTCTGCTTAAAGCTGCCGGAACTAAAATAAATGTTACGAGTACAACTTTTATTTTAGACTACTTGTAGAGCAAACATTTAAGGTATCCGAGTTAAACACTGTAAGTATGCACGTGCATACGTGTTATTTAACATTTCTTTTATTCGGAAAAATTAGTTTTTTACATTCAGTGGGTAAAAGAGTCGAATTTAAATTGGTAACAAAGTGTTTTACGGATCCAAAGCTGCGCGCAAGTAAAAGTAAACTGTTCGCTTGCAACTTAGAAACTAGTTTAAATGTCTATCTATGTGTAGAATTAACGAAGACTGACTTGGAATTCTCTGTCCCCAATTTCGTAGAAACTTTAAACAGACATTTTGAATGCATTCAACAAAGTCAGTTGAACTGACGTGTTTTATTTCTCGCAATTACGACGTGCAATTAATGTCCAAATAAATCGTTATTCTTAAAATAATAGACCAGGAATTTAAACTCATGAAAGTGTCAATTTATAATAACCCGATAAAAAGAAAATTATATTAAGCATCATTATTACTCGACTTTCAAGCTCGCTCTTCAATATAATTTACTTTAACTGCTCTATTTTTATACCCGAGAAAGCTGACAATTATTTTTCGAAAACATCAAGCGTCATCACTTTTCTCGTCCTCTTCCAGTTGTACTTGTTTTTTCTTACGACCGACTTTACCTTCGGCAGTCACAATCTTCTTTGAAATTAAATGGAAGAGGAGGAGAAAACAAAGAATCCATGCAGTAAATACAAAAAGCTCACAGTCTGAAGTTCTTCCCGTTTCACTTGAAGTGAACGCGAGAGGAAGTGATTCCATGTGTTGGTCCCTTCTTTTATACTATATGGCTTTCTTATTCTTCACGACTTCTCCGAACTTCAAGAGGTAATATCTCCGGGGCAGAGATAGTCAGTCGGACTCTAAGTTTTCTTTATTCTCGTTTTAAATACTTCAAAGGATTCTCATTGTGAAACAAGTTTTTCAAGGGTTTGAAAAAATTTTTTAATAACAAAGCTGTTCTTTTTTAATTTAAAGAAAAAATGAAGAGCTTGCAATATTAACACAGCAAATTTGATTGATTAAAAAGAGTGCTGTTGTTGTTTAAGGCTTAGAAGTTGAAATTTATTTGTAAATACTATTTATGTAAGTCAATTGTTACATTTCCTTTGAGTAGCTTTTCTATTGTTTTGTGAATCTATGTATACATGGGCGCCGAACATATGCTACATAAAAATACATCTTTGTTTCTGTGTATTGTGTAGATATATCAGAACTAAGGGCATCTAGAGTTTTCTCATGTAGGATATGTTCATTCCTTTGACTTAATCAACTTTGCAGATAAATAAAGTGTGTTTATAAAAAGCGATCAATTGCAATCGTCAGTCACCCGTCTACTTAAAATACTGCAAAAAGAAAATCGGAGCCATGAAAAGAATTGTTGATCAGCAGAAAAAGAATCTTAATTTATGCGACGGCCAGAGGAGCGAAAAACGGTACACGAGCTATTCGGTTTTTAAAATTATACAGCGAGACCCTCAACGAACTCTGCATCCATTCGGTCTCTGATTAGAAATTAATTCAGAGTAGCCGGGGCGAAAATTCAGATTCTCGCAATAACGAGTGGCCGGACGGCCGGCCTGGAAAATTAAAATTTTCACTTAGTCCTTTGCCTTTCGAGGGCGCGATACACGCATGCGCCTGACGTGCTTCCTCTCTCGCTCCTTCGCTCGAGTCGAGTGTTTGCGTAATTAGATGCGCGATAATTGGAAGCTTCGCTCGGTCCGTATGATTGAAAACGTTTTGCCGATGCGGGAGACCGAAAGAGCCGATAATTAACATAGAGAGCTCAAAGGACGAAAAGGGACACCTGATAAACGGAAAAAGTAGAGGGAAATCAAAGCAATATAATTGCCATTAGCGTTCCGCGAAATAGGATAATTCGTTTTTTGAGGGAATTAAGAAACGTGTCCATTTTTTTATAAAAAAAAAAAAAAAAAAATGGGGAATAAAAATATTTTCGTACAGAAAGCATGAAAATGTTACATTAAATTACTAATTTTATCATCATCAACCCTTACTTATAGGAGAAAATTTTCGAAAAAAAATTATAAATAAAATTCTGGTAAAAATTACACCTAAGAATACTAATCCAGGGTCTTTCTCACATTTGACTGAACTATATAAAAAATTCTATATAAAAAATTGAACATCAATGATATATGTAGAATATAATTTATTTATTAAGCATTTGATTATAATTTTAATTACTAAAGATTACTAAAGATATTTAAAACACTTTTTTCTAATATTATCAATCTTAAATTAATATAAAAACAAGTCTTTTTGTTGCTTCTTTTTCTTCATGGTATACCAATAAATTATTATTAAAATTGCCACCGCAACCGAAACTGGAATAATTCGCTAAAACCCCCTACGATTAAATTTTAAAACGCCAAACCCCGTCTGCGACAATTAAATCTACCCATAAAACGCAATAAAGTGAAAAAATTAAAAAAAAAAAAAGAGCGCCTCCCGCGTCCGTGTCAGGTGCGTCGCTCGTGATTTTTATTCCCCCCTCATAATTTTCACGTCGCGCACCTGCCACGTCGCGAAGAAAATCAAATCCCCCGGAGTTTTTCGCGCTCGGCGTGGCGCGCCACCCTTTTTCCTCCGAATTTTTACGCCCCCCGGAGCCCGATTTATGCACGCAACGTAGTTCGATGTGTTTTCATTCCCTTTCAAGTGTCGGGGGGGTCGCTGGGCCGTTTTTTCGGCTGCGCGGCGGCCTTTGGTTTTCGGCTTATTTACGAGTTGTTTTCTCCCCCGGCTGCGAGCCACTCGAATATTGCGGCCGGATTTTCATATTATTACTCTCCGCCTGTCGGCTCTATCATAAAAGTTTATTTATACACTTTCCAGCACTCGCGCGGCTCCGCGCCTTCCACTCTCTTTCTCTCCTCTCGATTTCCAGTGGTTTTCGGCTTCCTCCCCCCTCCCCCGACTATTTTTCACTTTCGCCGCGCTCTTTCGTTCGCGTTTTTCGAGGGCGATATTTTTTTTTTTTTTTCTTTTTTCGAGTAGGCATACTTTATTCGTTTACCCGCGTCGCGCGGCATTTTGCGTTTTATGGCTGTGATCAAAAGCTTTTCGGCGAAATTGTTAGCTAATACCCCTGATAATTTGCATAAAGGCGCGTGATTTTTTTCAGCAATCACTTTTTCTACCGTGAAATATTCAGCTGCGCGTTGGCAAAGCGCAATAGTTGATTGCTTTTGCGAAGTACTTGGAAAATAATAATTGGTAGTCAATGCTTAATATGGAATGTTATACAATAATTATTGAGGATTGTCAGATATTTGATTCATTATTCTCAATTCAAGATAAAGCCTGATTTCTAGTTTTAGATAAATTTAGAAATAGTCAAACAAAGTTTGCATTTAAACAGCAGCTTAGTTGGGTAATTCTTAAATCAACAAAACTGATCTGATTATGTCATTAGATTATATAAATGAACAACAAACCAATTCAGACATCAACCTCAATATTCTCAAAATCGCTCGATTAATAAATTACCCGCTTACTTTAACAGTACAATCTTTTTCATTAAACGGCATTTTTATCACCACTTTAAACCTACGAATCATATCAACTTCGCGAACACAAGTGCCCAATACGGAATCAATTCGGCAATTTGACCCCCGGCGCTCCAATTTTATCGTTAAAATACCGTCGGACAAATCCAAGTGCACCGAGCGCGCGATACAATCAAATAAACATCACCTTATTTATGCACTTTCTCCCGCTCTCTTCGGCGCGCTCGAAACACTCCCCCACCTCCGACTCCTTTGTTTTCCCTCGCTCTCTCTCTCTCTCTCTCTCTCTCTCTCTCTCTCTCTCTCGGCCCTTCTGCGTCCCGTTCTCCTCTTTTGTATCCGACGCAATACGGGTCATTCCACCGCGCGCGCCAAGGCGTTGCCTTATACGCCGAGTCTTGCGTGGGTGTTTTCTTACGAGGGGGAAGGCGGGGGGAGGGGAGAGGAGGAGAGACGCAGAGACTGTATCCTCGCGGCGCGATAAGCTCGCTCCGGGATTTTTATGCCGTTATTTTTCTCCCGATGCAGCGGAGGATATTTTCCGGCTTGTTGACGCGGCGAAACCGCGCGCGGAGGAAGCGCGCGCGCGAGTCTGCGAGGAATTTATAAAATTGATAAGGACGTCGTTCGGGGCCTGATCGTTTCGGGCGATTTCTTTTCGATTGGACGGAAAGTTATGGCTGTGTTTTTTACCCCGCGAACGACGACGCTCCTCTCCTTCTTTTTTTTTTACTACTTATTCGCGGCGGATGAGTGCCGCGGCATTACAGGACATTGATTTTTATGGGACGATGAAGGGGCCCTGATTGCTTTGGGGATAAATTATGGATCTATAAATTTGTTTTTGCGGGCGGACTCGCGCGATTTTTGTCCTTGTTAAGCGCTGGTTTATCGAGCAAGAATTGCGCATAGTTCCTTAATTTCGATGCTGGTTTATACGGACTCGATAAGAACCGTTCGGTCATGAAATTCGGTTGCGTAGCTTGACACGAAAGCAAAGAAGAAAAGTGCTTTTTGACCTATTTAAAGCAAAGTCTATTTACTGCTGCCGTTTACGGAAAAACCTGTTTCGATCCATAAACGGCAAAGGCAACCTTGCAGTTTGCAGAATCTATTCTAGAAATAAACAAAGTGTAAACTAAATTTAACAAAAATATGTCTGACCATTTGTAAAAGTCAATCTTTCGTAATAATTATTGTCATCAGAAAATATACTCTAATAATAACATTTTTTTCCGCAAACGAAGCGCATTCATGTTGATCTACCGGGGAGCATTATTTTCCTATACTCATCGCTTTTGAGGTCAAATTGCAATAAAACAGCGGAAAAAGTAATAATAGCACGCGCCATGCTGACAACAGACTATGATAATGCTGCGCTTACTGACCAACCCATAAGTAAGTTGATCTGCCTGTTCCGGCCGAAGGGTATACGGGACTAGGTATTGATTATGCGATGCTCGTGCAGTTTGCCTTTTCTGCACCAGGCGGTAAAGAATCGCGAGACTAATTACTTCGGGGAACGTATATTTTTATCGAAAAAATTTAACGGACCCGCCCATAAAATGACGTACAAATTCGCCGAGACATTTCTTGCGCAAATATTCTGAAAGGTAATATTACGATTGATGCGACGTACGCATGAATCATCCTTCGGAAAAGAGCAGTATGCTCGGCGAATAAAATTTAATAACAGAAAATGCGAGCTATGGCTGAAAATTCGAGAGCCGAGTGATTTATAAATCTCATTACACAAATGCGCGCTTAAACCGATCCGCTGCGCGGAAAACATTTCGAGCGCTCTCCCTCTCCGTCCGCGCGAAAAAAAGTAATCCCCATCCCGCGCCTTTAATTCCAGTACAAATATTATAGCGTGCAAAATTTTCCTAGCGAAGGGCACTCGTGTATATTTTTATCCACCGCCGGATGTTCACGGTACATATTCCGGCGGCAGTCAAAGTGGCGAGAAAAAAAGGATCGGCGCCGGATTTAAAACTCAATGCACTCGCTGATCTGAGAGATTATGGCGTCGAGTATTCGCAAATAGCAATTTCATTCCCGATGCCGAAATACCTGGACGGGGGCGGGGGGAGGGGGGGGGAAAAGAGACAGTGCATTTGGCAGATTAAGCCCATTGAGCTGCAACGAAATGCTTGTAAATATGCCCACGGTGTATAAAAAAGAGGAAAGCAGAGTGAAAGAGAGAGAGAGAGGGAGAGTGAAAGTCTGATCCTGCACCCTTGATGAAATTGGATCCGTTTGAGCGTCTCTCCTTTTATACCCTTCTATCGATTTTCACTTCCTTCACCTGAAATTGCTAAGGCACGATTTCTCTATTTGGTCTTTCAGAAGCGGCGGCGAGTGCGAATGCCCGCTGACACTGCCAGATATTCGAATAAAAATTGCTTTAAACGTACTTTTGCCCGATCTTTTTCTTTCAGAGAGGTAGATTGATTGGTCCAGGCAAATATTAAAGCGCCTTTATATTGAGAAATGGGAAAAAAATGGATTTTAATGGGTTTGATTTCGCTTTTTTCCCTAATAAAGCTTTCCATTCAAAGCACTTCTGTATTAAATGATATATCGTCATTATTATTATTAATTTTACTATTATTAAAAGAAATTCGATAAAACATTTAGTTCGCTAATATTTTAATATTTTATTAGAATCAGAAAATTTAATTAAAACTATTATCTTTTGTAATTATCAGCGGTCTGAAAACCACCGATAATTGAAAAAAAATATGAATATTTAGTGATAAAATAAATTAAGAATTATTATTTGCCAGTTTTATATGCATTAAAGAATTTATTTCTAGAAAAATTCTATATGCTTCTCTTGAGAAAAAACTTAAAGAATCCCCTAATTATCGGACGCCAAGAGCATTAGATTGTCTTCGAACAAAACAACCCTGATAAAGAACAATACTGGAAGAAGAAAAAATATTGGCGCCATCACATGACCGCTTGCGCGTAATTAAACACCACGCGCACCCCTAGTAGCGAAATCTGGAACTTCGTGCTTTGCTCTCCTTAAGGACGTTGGTGCCAAATATCTATGTCATACCCGTGCGGAGCGAGGAAAGAGAGTCCCCTCTCCCGCGCGAGAGGCTCCCCGCTCGCCGCGCGCCACCTCTGCAGCCCACGAACTCGACGTTTTGTTTACATTTTTGTTTGTTTCTGTGAAACGGTATGGTACACAATCAAGAT